>JAQGAP010000962.1:0-24397 GCA_034697805.1 Orchesella bifasciata | reverse complement strand
GGTGAAATCAGAATTTCAAAAAGTCAAGCGGTTCGAAAGTTATCGTGTAAACAGACAGACGACAGACGACGACGACGCGATACAAGGTTTTCTTAATATGTACCTAAAGGTACATAATAAAAAGGCTGCAAATTGTCTGGGGAAAGTACATGGAGTAGTGGGAGAATGGAACAACATCCACAATTCTGGAAATCCGGATCAAGTTGTCGATATGATCGGATTAGTTTCATATTCACTTCTCAACAAAAACGTCTTTGTTTCAGCTTTCACCAACAATCAAATGATGGCATGACTGTTGCGAGTTGAAACTCAAGACTTCTCCACCAAGCTTCACCCAACTTCATATGAAAATTGCTCATAGCGGAGATTTTACACATTTTTTAGCATTTTGCTGCAAAGGCTGTTTTATACAGTAAAAAGAATTGACCTACCGCTATCCTATTGTTGTACATTGTGTAGCTGTAGTTGATACAGAAAAAGCATGCATTGCTAGGAAAAGCATTTTTCATGAGAAACTACGGACTGTTACATTTCAGTGCAAAAAAGCATTGGGTTGAGGTTGGTTTGAAGAGAGGCGTATGTGTGGATTTTATTTCATTCAACACAATTCGAAAACATCGCAATGTATGCAGAATTTATCATACTATTCGCATTCCATTCTAAACACCAAACAACCAGCTAGCTCATGACAGAGTAGTGAGTGGTGGCTGTACTAGTTTGACTCCTTTCTCATGTAAATTACAGCTTATGATTTGCAAAGAAATTTTACTCGTCTCACTTGAAATTCCGCTACCTAGCTACCTGCCAATAATTCCTGAAATCTAACAACACACACGATCCCTGTATAATATTGTGCTTGACCATCAGCTATCTGCTTTCATTTCATATGTAATATTATCATCACATTTTCAGAGTCAGGGTGGAACATTCTACAAGCTAGACTACAGAGGGGCATGAGAACGAGGGCTTCAAAAGCAGAGGCAGGTGGACCAATGTTTCAAAAGGGAAGTGAGAAGGTTCAAACCAGGGTATCCTACAATGTTTAATGTTTCCAACATTGTATCATGAACAGCGCAGCAGCTGTTGTTGTACTAAATTCAAGTTGTGTTCTGACATACTTGCCGTAAGCTCCACTGAAGGTTTGGAAGCCGGACTGTTTTATGAAAAGCTGAAGTGACTGAACACTATCTGAATTCTCACTGAACAGAGAACTATAGAGTAAGGCAGCAGTCAGCGTAGTCGTATTCACAGCTCCGTCTTCGTCCACCCTATTGAAATGACTCGGAAACTGCACTGCACTCGTAGAGCTTCTTTACCACATTTCACCAGCCAACGTAACAGAGCCGTAATCCCATTCTTGAGAATGCATTATCGTGGGCTTTTTACACCAATTCAACATGCTTGCAGAGCACACTCCTACAATTTCGTACCCATCAAAACTCTTTGCATTGAGGTGAATGTGTAAAGCAGAGAAAGAGAGCGACTACTGAAAAAGGGGCGTCGTAATATCGATAATCCATATCGCGCTATGTTCAACGTTGTATGGAACCAAAGCCAATGTGCCTCGTAACGTAACAATCGCAACGTAACAACGTTGTGCTCTGTTCTGTTGCTGTAGCACTAAACTGGCTGCCTCTAGACGCGTTTATCAACATTGTAGATGGTTAGAGTCGGGATAAGAGATAGAGTGTAAAAATGTTCTAGGTTCTAATGGAAAAAAGTGACGGCCATGTTCAAAATCTCGGTCATCAACTTCTTCGCATACATGCTCTCCCCGTAGTTTTACTGAAAAGCATAGGAAACTTGAGTTGGGCTAGACGTAGAGCGTAGCTGCCTACTGCGTTTTTACGAGAGCTTGAGTATAAAACAATGTATGCGTATCATCATCCTATGAAAATGATGCTACGTTTCCCAATGTTTTAATATCCCACATGCATGTAGCTTGCTATGAATCGTAAGTTGTTGGGAGTATTGAAAGAAGTGGAATTTTTTTTGCAACGATAGCTTGCCTTGCTCCCTTGCACCACATGCATTTGCTTTTATACATGGTGTGAGTAAGCTGGCTGCTCATCGCATTTTTTTCAAGAGTCACTATACACTCTTCTGGTTAATATCATCTCCACCATCACAGTCAACGATTGAGCATTAAGTTCCATACAATGGCACACAGTGCATGAGCGAATACAAAGAAAAACAGAGCCCCAAGCAAACTAAAGCATCATTATCGTCGTCTTCAGCCGAGCATCAAGAATTTCCGTAGTTCCCATGTCCCAAAAGACCATACTAAAAGTGGAGAAGAACCAACACTCTTTGCTTCTGTCCTTAGTAGTCAGTCAACAGAGTGAGACAGACCTATAAAATCCTCCGTGTCGCAAAAAACAAATCAAGTTACGGAAGAATAAGAGTATATCAAAGATACAGAAAGAAAGGAACCAAGAACAGTGAACATCAATAGGTCAGGTCGGAGTTGATTTCAGGTCGAAATTCATAATATTTGCTCATTCATCCCCTTTTCAAAAACAAAAAAGTTTTTTTATGACTGTGCTCCAGTTTTACATGTTTGTCTGAAGTTACTCATGATTTAACGTAAGTTACCCTTTAAATTAACTTTTACTATAACTTAATTCTTGGCATTTGCCCACCCCTCATTTTCTCCAAAACGTATAGGTGTGTAAACAGGAATAGTTCATGGCGCCTTTCTTTCCAACTACACCTCAACGTACGTACGTAGTACGTAGGCATATACATATATAGATATACACTTGTGTAAACTGTTTAGGAAAAGCATCCGGAAGCTGTGCTGACATTTACCGTTTAGCTTTACAATTTCCGGAAAAAGTTTTCATTTCAGACTAAATAATTTCTTGATTACTGCTGTAGGTCATCTTGATGTACTATTTCATGTTGCAATGCAGTTTCAATAATGAAACAGTTTTTCTAAGACTTCACTCACATCATCCTCATTCATCACATCATTCGCGATCCCGATCCCAGTACAAACTGGGATGGTATACATATTCAGTCTTTGTAACATTTAGGTTTACTCTACTACTACGCTTTTCATATCGTAACTCAGTTATTATTATTACTATTATTATTGCTCGCAAGTCATTACTGTGGTTTCTTGATCTTTGTATTTGTGCGAGAGCGAGTAGAGGTTGTTGAGCAGGATTGTATGTAAAAAAAAGTATATCTCTGACAAAACTTTCAAGCATTTTCCCTTGTCATCACTCACTTCTTAGGATTATGCATATAAATTATTATCCGTTTTTTTTAGCTAATGTACTGCTCATCATTGAGGATACAGCCAAAATTATTATACACTGACTTTATACCACATTTTTCTTCGACTGCAGTGTACGTCCTCTAAAAACCTTGAGATGATATGCTTATGAATGCATGCTCCATGCTTATTTCAAACAAAGAGATAAAACACAAATGAGGAAAAGTCTAAACTCCGCCTGAACTGCAATGAGATGCAATGGCAATAAAGACAGATTATGGATCATCATTATTTCAAAGTATCTCTCAGTCAAAACATCGTAACATCGAATCCACGCAGCGTCACATAAGCACAAACATACAGTCATCCAACCACGCAATACTTTGTAGTAGAACGAGTATATATTATATTATTATGTATATGCAGCGAGTTTGACCTTCGTCATGTTTTGTGACGAACTGCAAGAAAAATAAATTCTGCTTTGTGCACTCCTCGGCTTAAGTAGCATCCATCCATCTATTCAACTATACCCATAAATAACAGGGGGCAAATAAATATCAAATGCAATTAGCTGATATGCCAGATTAGTTTAGTAGATGCTGTACATGAAATAGAAGGCTTTCTCGTCTTTTAATCATTTTTGTTTATTGCGCTACGACATGCATCTGTCCACTGTAAGTATTGTCTATCCAAATCATATTGGTAATTCAAATTTATATATGCAAGATGTCGTCAATTTTTGCATTTTAGCGACAAATATGAGGAAAAAGACGGCAAAGAAATTCCTAGTAGTATGCTAATTTAAATAGGCACAAGGTATCTTGGCGAGTTGATGTAAGGATCGTCTGCTTTTGCATACATGTTATATCGCGATCCACAAGGTTTTACATGGAAACTGCGTCATAACGTAACATAATGCAGAAGGTATGCCAAAGCTCAGTCGTAACCACTGTGAAAAAATATGTAGAAATGAGACATGTTTGGATGCCGCTTACAAGGAGGTCTCACATTAGTAGCGCTACAATTATATAGCCAATATCTATAAGAATACATCAATTTCTTATCATAACACAATGCATATTGCGCACACTAATTTTCCTGGAATTAGACATAATAATTCAATGAGCAAAAATGCAAAATTTTATGCAAATTACGTATATATGTATGGTTTACGTCTTTAATTGTGAATGAAATGCATACATAAATTATGAGCTTGATAGAGAATCCCGCACTCATTGTTAATTTAACAGATCCTGTGTTCTGGAAAGTGAGAAAGGAAACTCAGAAGGAATCCATTGACTGATACAAACTTTCACATCCATAACTCACTGGTTAAAACATCATCACATCACTCCATCAGGTCATCCAATATAGTAAAGAGTTGAGATCTTTCAAACAACGTCAAACCTCGGGAGAGAAACAAGGACCCCTCAAATTTGTACTGTTTTTTCACACAAAAAACTGTTGATTTGTTTAATTGGGACTGGTCTCTAAAATCAGCGAAAATTAAAGACCAAAAGCTTTCAGTCCGCTCCTCGTCGAGTGAGTGAATCAGTGGTTTATTTATTTTTAAACAATTAAAAAACAAAGTAGTTTTCCTACACTCTATTTTTCCTTTCCTGCACAACTCAAACTTAAAGCATTAGTCAAAAACCATCAAAAACTTTACTCCTTTTTAACAACACAATAGGAACGCCTTTCACTTTTACCATTTCCGGCTAACTTTTCTCTTTTCACTCTGCTTTCTCTGATTACCTACTACTACCTTTCTCTCTCACTTGAATTTGGTACGGGATTTCTTTAAAAAAATCACAGCATTCCGTTCCTCCCATCATTTGTCTGATTTGTATTATTTTTATGAAAAATTGCGAATTCCTCCACTCCACGTGATCGACACATCCGTTCCCTCCAAAACAAAACTAAAACTCGCATCATACTCAACTCTGCAAAACATTCTGTTACGTCACGTCATCATCACTTCATGTGCCTTTGGTGATCTGAACGCGAAGGCGTAAAAAACAAAATAAATCTAGAGGACGGGGGAGAGGTTCTCTTTTTTGAAGGAAGGAAGGAAGGGGGTATAATCCCTGACAAATCCGCTACTCTGGGCTCACACGCTACTGTGACAGACTACGCCAACACGAGGTAATTTCCCGTTTTTTGCTTCCGTCATTTTTTGTGCAATTTTCTGCTTCTCTCATTCCTTTACATAGAACACTCGTATGAATCTCCATTTATATTAATTGATGTATTGTACAAGCATATAATATTATACACATCATGTCACCATGACATCAAACTCCAAACGGTGTACATTTTTCATCTCCTCTTCATGCCTCGTGCCACTTCCAGCGATTCGGCAATCAATATTCTAGGAACTTCCTTCTGGGAGATGAAAACCGCCAGACAGGAATTACCTCAATCGATCTACGCATAAAGGAGAAGAGTAAGATTACTTTCGGATGTTTGGAGAGTAGAATTCCTTGAACTGCTCACTCCACTACGCACCCAGTATGCTACATATACACCACGGCATAGCACACCATCGCATTGAGTTTGAGTTGAACAAAACGACAACTTTTACTCTGTTGTTAGTATCTAGCATTCGCAAAGGCATGGCTCGCTGTAGGAATTCCACTAACCATACCATCTGCCACCTGCACGCATAGAAACTTTATTAAGCCTCGATACTCACTTAGCCTCCCGTTTCGTTCACCAACTTTCCTCATCGCCAGCTAAGTACATAGCACCATGGAGCTAGGATAAAAGTGCTAATAATGGTTTGAGATCGACATAATATAATGATCATGAGAATGAGAGCTGGCATGGTTCTCCTGTTACTAAAGAACAAAGAAACTGGGAAGCCACAGCATTGGCACGCATGCATGACAGGGAAAGCAACCGTTAAACAGCATGTTGTATCATAAAACAAAGCGGAAAAAGTATCCGGAAAATCAAACACAGATTTCACGGGAAATGATGAACATGTTGACTCACATATACACATACATATGTGTACGTGTTTAATTTCCCCTTTCAACTGTTTGAGATCAAGGGCTTTGTAATGACATTTTTTATGATAATATTTATTTAGTCTTCATTACTCTCAGCTCCCATCGTTTGTATCAAATCTGGTCTCGGAATTCCTTTGTGCAAATATTTCACGGAATACCGATCTCCTCTCGAGATTTTGTAGTTAGTCTCTAATGTCAATAATGAAGGGTTCCAGAGTAAATGTTTTCGTTCACTGCTTCATTAAATAACTGGGATGATGATACAGATAGCTAATTAGTTCTGGAGAACAGCTCAACTGTTGAATCGTCTAATTAGGGCTGAGTTGACAGTTTTTGGTTGGTAAATAGAAACTCAATTTTCATTACATTACTCTCCAGATAAAGTCTTGCGGCTCCAGAGCTCGGTTTTTCTTATAGTTTGGGTGAGTTGCTACTTGAGTTGACGTCAATGGTGAAGAATGTAATGAGAACAAAATCATAGTAATCCTCTCTGATAGCTCATGTGTCTCAGCTACTCCTGTCATGACCCTCTTATCGTTCCCGACGCTGGAAGATGTGAGATGGTGAGGAGATGACAAAGATGCTTCTTAATAATAGCTGCTCATGATAAGTATAATGGTGTCATAAAATGAAGTAAACATGCCCATTTAGATACCATACAACCGTCTTATCTACATACAAGAATATTGGAGTGGTGAGTACAGGCAAATTATTTTCATTTGAAGGGCTTGCTAGGTACAATAGCATGATTGAATATTTTGCAATGACGATACCATGCTTCTCGTCTTTAAGCCGTATGTAATGCTTTTTATTCCCACACGAACAATGAGTTTAGACTCAGGGAAATTGTGACTTATGGACCCACATAATGGGGAGGAGGCTATTATGTTCACAATCAGTTAAAACTGACTATTTTATAACCATCTTCATCATTTTGCGATCTACTTTTGAGAAGGTCTCTCACTCCCTAGTCTGCATCTGATAGAGCTCCTTCTTCTCCCGAATCGGTTAAACACTCTGGATAAATTTTGTCTGGTTCTCAGTAGCGGATAAGTTTGAGTCCAAGAAAGTATCAGTGCCTAATTATTTTTGCTAAACTATAGGATTTCTTACGATTCCTTCCTTGAATCTCAAGTAAAAATGGCTGACTTCTTTGATCATAGTACAGGACAAAGCAAACGTGCTAAAGTGTGCTTAGTTGAGTCAAATAAAGTTGGCGTTGGTAGTACTTCTACCAACAACGGCAGTAGCAACAACAAACGCCCAAAAACGGTTGTTCAAGGTACAGAAGAGAATGTGTGGAATGTACGGTCTCGGGTGCACAGCAAGCGTGTTAAGGAACATAGGTAAAGTTTTAAACTTCAGACTTGCTTTTAAATGTCATTCTATTTGGAAAAAAGGTTAAAAAAATAGAAGTTTGACTTTAGAGCAAACTTTGGCCTTGGAAAGTTAGCATTTTGTTCATGATTCGTTTCCGTTCAGCTGGCTTCTCGATAACTCTTTGTTGTTCTTGTTTCATCTACAATCACGTGTTGTTGACAAAGTCTCACTTCCATGCGATACGTTGGGCTTTAACGGGAAATATTTTTACCGTTTCTTTCTTTTTCTCATCTCATAACTTTATCCGAGTCATTGTCACCGTCTTACATCAGTGACATGCGTCATGACACGGAAAATAGCTTACATAAAAATCCCACATGCGTGCTGGCTCATTACTTATTCCTTGGTTTAATCATCCTCCTTCAAATTTTCTTTGTCTTCTCTTATCTCTCATCACACCATGCTATTCTTGATGACATTTATATGCGTACGTTCATTCGATTTAGTCGCTCCGGCCATTACCTTTTTGCCAAACAGCGTAAAAAGTTAAATCAACGTGATTTGACAACTCGTTTAATAACCATGCAGAAAGAAACTACTGACTGGTGATACTCCTGACGCTTTTGGTGCGCCACAATCATCGCATTGCAACATATGGGGAGCATAATAAAATACGTTTTAGGTAAGCACTGTATCCCATTAAATATTGTGGAATTGACAGCTAGGCCAACATCCATGTGTCATCTCAAATATTTTTATCATCAGCAGGAAAATTGTTGCGTAGTTTGTCACTGTAGCTGGCTACAATATGCATGCGGCGAAAGAGTTTTAAATATCTCTCTGTATCTGTGAAAAAGTGGAATGCAATCAACAGCAGCAACCACGTAATCAATTTTTGAGTCATCTTGTTATATACAGCGGAGCATAACTGTTTATATAACATTCACTCCCATGCTTACTCACATCACATTACATTTTCGTTTATTTGAGCAAGGCTCTTGATCTCTTCATTAAACTTCTTACAGTGAATTTCGTAAGCGTAAAAAAAACTTCTCGCCTCCTCCATCCGCATCCGTCGTCCGTCACATCGCATTGCATGGATATTTCGTGTCTCCGTCCATGAGTGGAATGGAACGTTTTTCAAAGCATTCTTTGATCCTGTACAGGAGTCACTATTTTGCCTCAAATGGAATTCAGGTTTTTTTTACATGCACTCGTGCATTTTATGCGTGCTTTGCTCTCAGATCCATAGGTTCCACATCATTTATGCTGTTCAAACTGACAAAAAGTTACTAGCTCCAATAGTACAAGAAGCAGCAGTCCAACATCCATATAGCGACACACACTATGGGTTCTTTTTAGGGACAACATTTTTTCTGAGATTTTCGCTGTACGCTTTGTTGTGTATATTTGTCCTTTGTAGTGTGACTGATAAATTGTAACATGCTCTAAGTAAGTGCGCAATAGATTGGCTAAATGGTGCTGCATGAATTGTATTACCTATATTTATTTTGTTATGAAAACTTGGATATATGAGAAGTGTTTAACTAACGGATGAGCAAGAGAGAAGGCCGTACAATCATGCTTTTTTCAAAAGTTGCTTACACTCTGCTTATATTATACTACACTATGTATAAGTGTGTATATTTTATTAGGTTTAATACCATATTTACTTGTGTTTAATATGAGCAAGGCGGACTTAAACGATGAACTGTCTTCCCGTATAAATTTCATTGAGTCACAGAGCGTTTCGTTTTTTACAAAGAAAATAAAATGCGCGGACAGTCTGAGTCTGCTCTGCTGCTCCTGTTGTCCTTGTTCATGTCTGTCGTCAGTCTTTTGCTGGCTGTGTTAAGAATTCATAGAATAGGTATATGCGGAGTGGGGAATAGCGCCAACCTTACTCATGATTAGAGCACAGAACCTCACATGAGGCAGGCTGGCATGGCCTGGTCTGCTGGTGTTAACGTATGAGTATGGTCCTTGATTGTTCAGAGTGCACATCATCATCATCATCATGATCATCATGATCACAATATTACTTCACGTTGACTGGGAAAATGCTGTCTAATGCAGTGCACACCACACAAGGTTCTATGTAGATTTTTTAACGTAAAAAATTGCTACAGAAGAGTTCATCCACCCTTGATGATGATGACTGCTGATGTGATGGCTGTTCTATTGCACTTCACAGTTTAACAGAAACCATGGACTAGTGCTATAAAGCGTGCACCATGAAGCCGTTTTTTTCTTCTTTCTTTCTTTCTCTATTTAAGAAGTGGCATTGGCTTTGACTGATATGCAAGAATTATTGAATAAAGGTTCTGAAGTGCAGAGTCAAGAATTCACGAGAAAACTTGTATGAACTGATGCAAAGCAGTGGGCTGGCTTGGAGCTAGCTACTCCTCATCTCTCTTTCATCGCACACAATATTTAGTTGTATTTTCTGGCGTAACTTGATTGAGTTTTGGTGCATAAAAATCATTCTTTCGTACCTCAGATGATGCAGGTTTTTAATAATAAAACTCAATCCATTATTATCAGCCAGGCTTCACAGATTTATCATCCGTCTCATCTATCTATCTGCCTGCTGGGATAGCTTTTATTTGCTGTCTCAATCCACCACAAATGTTCTTCGCGTTGTCTTAGACCAGGCACTTTTCATGTTTCATATTACATTCAAGGCAGGGAACGCAACAGCGTTTTTCTGTCTGTGTGTGTTTATGATGATGATAGTGATGTGATGATTAAACAGAAAATGAGGCTTTCATCATCAGCAATAAAATATTTTTTAATACAGCTCCACCAGATTCCCACTACACATACATTATTGTGGAACAAGAACAAACCAGACTTTAACTTGCTCAAGCTTTTTTGATCATGTTCATCATCATGAGTATTATTGACGGGAACAGACAACACTGGTTGCACTCTCTTTCAACCGTAGCATAGTGGGTTTACCGTAGTAACAAGCAAAATTTGATTTTATTTTGACGTTCCCTCATATTATTAGGTTTATCACTGGTTTTAATCAAGCGAAACCTCACTCGCCCTCTCCGTCTGTTAAAAGTTCATTATACTGTTTAAATACAAACCCTAATGTGTACAATGAATCAAATCCCTTTTGGAGCTCACATGATAAAAAATGCATAGATATGTTTTCGTAACAGGGTTTTAGACAGATACTTGTGTTTCACTGGTTTGCTTGTCTATTAATATAACAGTTTCTTTAAAACCTGAGAATGATGATCATTGATCACGTTGAAAGTTTCATAAAATTTCATTGAATTACAAAAGTTATTAAATAGACTTAATGGTGAGGATGGAGGGCATGACCGACTAGACTGCAATGTGGAGATGGTGTATTATATAAATCTTTTTCTCTATCTTCCTCATACATTAAAAACTCTTGAGAGCTAGCTAACCGACGTTGGAGAGTAATGAATGGGGCACGTCTTGCTCTCACTTGACTGCAGCAAATTATATGAAATGTACTGAAGAGTAGGCTTTGATTTTGATACCCATCTTGAAAAATAAGGAACGGAGCTGATAATTGTTTTTATTTTACTTATTATTCATGTGATTTGATGATCAGTTGTAAAATTGTAATGCACACAACAAAGGGTGACGCTTTATTATCATCATACACATTAGAAAATGTCTGAGAAACAGATTAGGTTGTTTCCACTCAATACAAGGATAACGATGGGATGTCTTCTGATATGACGATACTTTCATCATCTTAGATTGTAGCTTATAGTTTCTTCATTGGTATGTATGAGGTGTACTTATTTTTTTGTGATAAACTGTTTGTGTTTATATATGTCAATGATAAATTAGCGGAAGTTTGTTCTTTGCATATCTCTCCCCGCCCTTCCGTCGCCTTCTCTTCTGTCGCTGTCAATTCACTTTTGACTTTCAGGCTCGTAGTAAACTACGCTAGTAGATGATCGGGGCTGGTAGTGGAACGAGCTTATAAAATTAGTTTATCTGTCCCTCTAATTTTTATCAGTTAAGTGGAACCCAATGACAGGAATCAAATGATGGTTGTTTAAATCCTTAATTCATTTCCCATTTCACAGCCACATTCGAATCTCAATACCAAGAGCATAACTAGAACAGTTTATCATTCTGTCGAGACGATGATGAATGACGGTAGTGCACATGTGACATGTATGTATGTACATAAACAGTTAAAAGTATTCAGCTTGAATACTACCAAACCAAGGCAGTAATAATATAGACTATATTATATAGTCATCATCGTCATCAACCTAAAAACACATCATTTCCTTCTTGTTTCCATTACACACAACTACCTAGCTACTATGCGATACAAAGACATTAGCTTTCCCTTTCAAAAAGTATCAACTTCAAGCCCCAGTGTGCAGCAGTTTGTCATGAAGTCATTACATTTTTGTTCACTCACAGATCAAGTTGAGAATTGCGTTGCTTCGAGTCAAACTCACTTTTGGCCTTGCTTAACCTTGTTTTCGCTTGGGAAAAAGAGTTTACAAACACTTTTGCCAGAAAAAAAACTTAAATGACATTCAGTTCATTGAATACACAACTGCTACAACGGGATGGTGATATTATTGGTAAATTGCAATGGAGATAAGCTGTGAGGATTCACACAGTCTCCCGATAACAATGACAAGTTATACCACAAAGAAGTTAGCCAACTATTGAAGCATCCCAAGATAATGATGATTTGAGGATGGTGAAATGAAACTATGTAATAATATTTGTATTGCATTGCAATTTAAGCGCCAGCATTTAGAAAAATTATGAAAAGGAGAGTTTATTCATTTGTAGTCATTAGAGCGACATCCATAATAAGTATTACATGTTTTGTAGAACGGGCGAAAAAAAAAGTCGTATGATGATGAGAGCGAAATAAGAAACTCTTTTATGCATGTTAATTAGAGGAGAGCATTCTATTTTCGGGTAGACTACACTTCACTTCATTTCATGTAGTTTGTGACGTGATCTGATGTAACTTGTTGCGAAAAAATTGCCAACTTTGCCATTTTCTATCCCAGACCTTTACATTCGTTGTAGCATTGAGACACTCAATTTGTGTTTCCTGTTCTTGCATTGCACCCAATCTCTATTTGCTATAGAGGATTATTACTATTCCTTGAGCTGTTTGCGAAATGCCAAGGAAGTGATGTTATGAAAAACTCGAGTTTGCTTTTTTGCATGAAGCCTTCTTCTGCCATAAACAAAAATTGTGATTTTAACAACGTGATGTAAAACATCAAAACGTGAGTTCTGAAACACCTTTTGCCAGAATGAGCAGCTGCCAAAGAAGTGACTAGAACAAAAGAGGTTTCCATTATGAGGAGTGAGCTGAACAACAACGAAACAAATTATGCTTCATGCATGCAATATTAGATTGTGAGCGCCATTATTATGCATAGTGCCACAACCTTCCATATTATAGATTTGTAAAACGCGTTCTATTGCCAGTCTCTGAATATCATTAATGGATTGCAAATAAGTAGTTTTGACTATGATTGGCTTAAGTATTTGTGGCATGCTTAAAGTTGATTTTAGATGTGATGTGATGCCTCTACACAGACACATGTATACATACATCATCTCCATCATACATGGCATATTATGGATGTCCTTCAATTAATTACAATACAAAGACTGCATCATTTTTGCCCTTGGCCTTCATTACTACGAGTTAATGGTGTTACAAGGCACTTTCCCTATCAGTCATCACATAATTAATGGAGATTCACTTGATTAGCGTGTGGTGGGGTGTGTTGGCAACAGCCATTTTTTTGCACAAGACCATAATAAATTCATATTAATTGTGTTGTGTTATTGAATTAATGAGGACTTATCTGGTGAAGCTCTAACCAATTGTTTAATTTTTATGTGTCCACAGATTCTCACCGCAAAGCCCAATTTTTGACGAAGGCGCAACATTGTCTTTCATCAAAATTACTTCCGCGGTAGCCCCGTTTTCCCCTCCGTTACATTTTTCAAAACCTTTTGTACAGGAAACAACAACGGAAGGCCCGCAAGTAATAGGGAGTGCTTCTCGTAACTTAGGAGGCAGGTGAGTATATCATGACCCAGTTTCCCATTTTCTTACTTTTCTTAGCCTCACTAGTACATGCTTTTTGAAGTGAGCTAATCGAAAATTCATGCATTTATGGGACTGAACGACTGTTATCATATCCCATTTCATTTAAAACCGTTTTGCTTTCTTCTCCTCTCTCTCTCTCTCTCAAAAATATGTCACGGGCTTATTTTAAAGGTACACAGTCACCCCAACACATATTGTGAATTGAATTCGATACCTAAGCAAAGCATAAATGTTCTTTGTGGTTCAAAAATGATGTAAAGCCAATAGGATGTATGGAACTCAAGAGATAAGATGTTGTAAAGCTGTCATCCATTGCAAACTTATCCATCCCAACCAAAGTCCACATTATTTTTGTCTTATTTTCCATTCCAAATTAATATTGAGCTTTGTTCGTCCCAGCCTCTCTCTGAATGGTTTGGATGTGGATATGGATACATAATGTATGAAAATCAACAGAGTGCTGACTGAACATGAGATTCTTGTTGCATACATCGCAGCGACCTAATTTCTTGGGGGTACCTTTTGTAAAAAGGGATCACGCTCTTGGATTTCCTGCACAAACACTTAGAACAGTTTGAACTTTCTTTTGAAAGAAGGATATGATGATGATGATGATGATGATGGTATGGTTGCGTAGTTAGTCTTCTACACTCACGTTGAATTGAAGATTTTACCATGTCGGTATATGGATGAAGCATCTTTTGAAAGCCATTGTTCAGTGCAACTAGTATATGAAACGTGTGTGTTTTTACAAGGGAGCAGATGTGGGCAGATGTACAAAAAAAATCCCAAAGAATAATGCATGATAGGGCCAACTGTTGGTCATACTACTGCCATTCCCCAAGCTTTAGTTGAGATAACACTATGTTTGCGCGTACATAGGAAGTATCAGCAATGTTAATCATTCTGGGAACCTTGAGGTTTGGTGAAGCAGACTTGGATTTAGTTAGTAATGTACAAAACATCTTTTTTTTTGTTTGCAAGGGGGATTCTGTGTACAGAGATCCTGATCATCATCATCATCATCGTCACTGCAGCATCATCATCATCATCCTCATTCTTGCGATAACCATAACCATGAAAAGTATAGGAAAATAGTGAATCATGTACAAGAATTTATGATGCTCTTAGGTACAAACATTTTATGAGCATCTATATGGTGCTGTTAGCATACCATACATATTACTACTACCACCGGTATATTCATCTCACCTTTAATGGAATTTGATGTAGGTAGGTAGAGCGAGGTTCATGGACATAGTTTGTAGGCTATTTGCTCGCGATATCATTGCGCGGACGCGAATTAGAGAGATGCACAGAGTAGCGTAGAGTAACTGGTTGCAAGATAACTATTTGTCTGCAACTGACGTTGTCAGTTGATGAGCCACACTGTACCTACATATTTTCTTGGTTTTCTTGCTTTTATAGATGTTTCCATGTAGTGGAATTTACCCAAGATAATAGAGAATGAATGCCGTTTCTCTCTTGTGCATAATGCCACGTTTAAGGCGTTATAAATATGATAGCTTGCTGATGCTGCACACTAAGAGAATACATGCATTTTACATAGGTACGGCTACATGCATTCAAATAGTGGGAACGCGAGAAGCATTTCTTCCCTTTTGGCCTTTTTAGTTGTATAGAGATACATGTATGTTGGACGAGGCGAGGCTACTTATAGTGATACATTTTTCAGTCAGAGTCATACAGAAATCATAAAGCAGAGTAGATGTAAAAATTAGCAGACCCCACTACACACTCAAGCTGTCCGTTACAGAAAGACGAGCGAGGCTCATGCATCAGTAATAACCATTTTCTGTGGCTCTCGTTCCCATTTTTTAGTTAGTAAATTGTGTAATTTTTCTAATTTAAAATATTGAAGATTCAACCCAGCTCAACCACTCTCATTATCCTAACTCCATACCCAACTCAACTTGTACTGGAAAGCGACATTTAACTAAAAAAAAGTAGTTCATAGGGGTTGTGAAGCGGGCTACTATAGTCGTTGTGTGGTACTTTTAGCCTCTCTTACTCAGTTTCATAGAGGGAGAGAACGCGAAGTAGAGAGAAGTTTTGACATAGTTTCTGTGTTACCTTTCGCGTGGTGTGGTGCTGTGTTTGTGAGAAGTTTAACGAACGGTTTGAGTGAAAGCGCTTTGCTGTGTGCTGTAATTTAAAAAAAAGTTCAACCTGTAATATCGATCGGACGTTTTTACTTTTCCTCATTCGGAGTTTCTACACAAGCTGCATGTAGTTCACTTGAAATATATAGTTCTTTTTTACATGTATATCCAATCAATATGCTTCCACACATCTCACGACTGCTTCTCTACTACTTTTACGCTTTGAGTGCTACTCAGAAAACCATGCATTTGCTTTTTTCATGGAATTTTCCTTCCCATCTTGTTTTTCCTAATAACGTGAGCGTGTGAAGAAGAATTGTTCTGAGAGAGCCGTGTCTGATAACTTTTTCTGTGTGATTTATTATTCCAGGGACGAAATACGTTCCCAATCCAGCACCAGTGAGAGATGGATTCCGCCTTCTGCTATTAGACGAGATGCACTTCCAAGTGAAAATAGCGATGATGTCAAGTTTCGAAAAGTAAGTTGATTTCCCTTTTTATTGCCAAACCATACCAAGTTCAAAAAGAAAAATGCGGGCTTTCATTCCTGACGTCGAGTTCAGAGAGATAGAACATGTTTTCGCATGCTTATATGCATACAAGTATGCTCGTCATGAGTCATTGGCATAACATGTAGCTTACATGATCTGATATGAGAATTGGATGACTCTGCAGTTGTGTAATTCACGGAACGTTTTATGTACGCTTGTTTAGGTCCGTGGGATTCTCAACAAACTCACCCCTCAGACCTTCGATAGGTTGACCGAGGAATTGATACGAATCGGTTTAGATTCTCAAGTGCTTCTTAAAGGGGTTATTCTCCTGGTAAGTTTTTTTTTATGATTCATTAGGTTTTATTGGGAATGCTAAGTTTATGGCTGCGAGAGTTTAGCTAATGAATTTGGTACATGTTGTTTTTATAGATCTTTGAAAAAGCTTTACAAGAACCTAAGTACGTGTCTATGTATGCCCAGGTTAGTCAATTCAAGTCAATTCAACAAATATGGTGTACTACGCATTATAATGAGCATTATCGACACTAATGAAAATAGTCAAATGTATTTCAATTTTAATATTTATTGCTGTTCTTTTATTTATATGTATGCTCAGCTATGTAAGAAATTATCGAAGAAAGTACCGAATTTCGACCCTCCAAACCCAGATAACACTACAACTTTCCGCCGTCTTCTCTTAAACAAGTGTCAGGATGAGTATGCTAACAGAGCTCGGGCTTCGGCCTATTTTGATCAGAAATCGGCAGTCGGAAATCTCACTCCAGAGGAGGAAGAGGAGAAGCTGTTGGCCAAACGAAAAATGCTTGGAAACATCAAATTCATTGGAGAACTTGGCAAATTGGAGATGCTCACTCACTCAATCCTCCACAAATGTTGCGAGGAGCTGGTCAAGAAGACGAAGGCGGAAGATCTGGAGTGCCTCTGTCAGATAATGAGCACTTGTGGTAATAGAAAAATTATTGTTGACTTGAGTTGTAAACATTTCCATGCACGACAAGGTCAACTCTGTTTTAACCTGGATGGTATTTTTTTGCAGGTCATTTACTAGACAATGACAAAGGGAAATACCTTATGGATCAGTACTTTGATCGCATGAAGGAACTCTCAGAAAATGAGAAGCTGCCAGCAAGGATCAGATTCATGCTGCAAGATGTGATCGAGCTGAGAGAGAATCATTGGTTGCCGCGCAAAACTATATCGCTGAAGGAGTCGCCCAAACCTATTCAAGAAATACGACGGGAAGCTCATGACGAACTGGGAATTTCAGATGGATCGCGATCACCTACCGAAGAGTTTCGCTACTTGCAAATTGATCCAAGACGTAATGGCAGAATCTTTGGTCCAAAAAAACGGACTGGACTCGAAGATGTTTTTGCTCCTGTTCCTATTGCAATGACCAGTTTGGGAACTGGGCCGGGAGTAATCACGCCAGGGGAAAAGTCACTTGGCATGGAGACCAACGGTTTCCACACACCACCTCCAATGAACAATTACAGACCTGCGGGTGGCATGAGAGGATACAATCCCCCCAACAACATGGCACCAAACAACATGGCACCTAATAACCCTCCATATTACCAGCAGCACAAAAACAACATGAAATATCATCATAACCACAACAACATGCATCATAATCACAATCATGATAATCATGGTAATCATGGTCAAATGAACATGCATCACAACATGAGAAATAATCAAAACAATATGAACAACCACGGTAAGCATACCATTATTCATTACATGGAATCTTTTTCCGCTCCAAAATTAAAATTAGCTAACCTTATATCTCTTTTCTTTTGTCTTAGTGGGCTATGAAAAGTCTCCCGTTGCTCCTCGTTTTATGAAACAAGCTCAACAGGCTAACCAAGGAATGGTTGGTGCACCACCGATGCCTATGTCTACCATGCCTATGGCAAATGAGGAATTGTCCTTTAGACCTCCACCAAATTCAATGATTAAAATGATCCCCCAACCGATGAAGCCACCAACTTTCGTTCCACCAATGATGGACCCTAGAAAATCTCCTGTTACAGCTGTATTGCCACCTCCGGTAATCAACAATCCA
Source organism: Orchesella bifasciata (assembly GCA_034697805.1). Lineage (NCBI taxonomy): Eukaryota > Metazoa > Arthropoda > Collembola > Entomobryomorpha > Orchesellidae > Orchesella > Orchesella bifasciata. The sequence goes on along the minus strand of JAQGAP010000962.1, from coordinate 6,028 downwards.
CCACCCGTGGAAAATCCATTGATGCAACCTGGGAACAAGAACACCCTTGAACGAAAAAAGAATAAGGTGCGTTGAGTTCGTAATCCAATACCAATTATTGAAATAATGCCAGTGGAAAGGAGTTTGTCTGACTGAGCGTTTTTCTCACTTTCATTTTCAGGCTCCAACAAAAGATGATATAATCAAAAAAGTTGATGACATAATTAACGAACTCTTGGCCAAGAAATCGCAAGAAGAGGCTCTGGAAGCAATGAAGGAATTAAAGATGCCCGATCGGCTCTATTGTGACATTATCGTAGCAATTCTGAACAAAGCTATGGACCACAATGGTACTTGAATGAGCTTTTCTAGGAAATCATCCTTGGCCTTCTTCCGTCAACCACAATAATAACCAATAATTTTTATTTGTTTTTGCAGAAACGGATCGTGAAGCAGTTTACTCCTTTGTGGTATATCTTGTGGAGCAGGAATTCATTTCTGTAGCACAATTTCAAGACTCCTTCCGTGTCATGCTTGACCTTATGGGCGATTTAGAAGCAGATATTCCCCGAATCAAGTCTTATGTGGCTGCATTCGCAGGACGTGCAATATGTCAAGGGCAGATGACCATTGTTGAAGTGGCTGACTTAACTGAGAATGGAAAACACTATCCATTTTTATTGTTGGTACTTCAACACATGGGCAAAACCATGGAACGGACTAAGCTGTGCAAACTTTTTGATGAGAGCAAGGTAAACCTTCTCAACACATTGCCAAAAACGGACCGTACGAAAGACCGTATGGCGGAAATTCTAGAGGAGAGAGAACTCTCTTTCCTGTTTCCATTGCTGAAAATTCAAGCTGAGATGGCCAAGCGACTCCAGGTACTATTTGTTTGCTTATAGCTTATGTTGTACTCTCCGCGAAAATCACTACAGTTGAATACTAATTACAACTGGGTAATTCTAACCACCTGCTCTACTTTTTCAGATCAACTCGGATCCCACAGACTTCCTAGAATGGGTGAAAGGACAAGTTGATGTGACATATCAGACGTCACATGGTTTCATTCATGCTTTGATGACAGTTATCTTCAAATTCATCAATGGCGTAAGTAGCTCCCTCATCCCTTTTATTGTACAGGTAATTGGCAACATGTAATAATTAAATTGAAACGCTCATTTATCCGCCCTGCAGGAAGGCTTACATGGAATCAAAGGTAATCCAACCCAAGCACCCGAGAAGCAAATGAAGGAGAAGGAGAAAGCACTTCTCCTCAAGTATAAGCCTGTCATTTCCACGTTCCTCCAGGACAGAGTTGACCTACAAGTAATCGCCATTTATGCTCTTCAGTCTGCTTGGTTTGCCCTCGAATGTCCCAAAGGTAAGAACTATACTCACTCACTCAAGCACGTCTGAGTTTGGGGCGTACTGAAACAACACTTCAATTTTGCTTTCTCCCAACAGTTATGCTCCTCCGGTGGTTTATGAACACCTATGAATTGGATCTTATCGAAGAAGATGCTTTTCTCAAGTGGAAGGAAGACATTCGGGATGACTATCCAGGCAAAGGGAAAGCCCTATTTCAAGTCAACCAATGGCTTAACTGGTTGGAAGAGGAAGAAGAGGAAGGGGAGGAGGGAGATGGTGACGAGTAAAGCAGAGTGTCAGCAGATGGAGCAAAAGAAGAGGAAAAATAGACTTGTTGATTTCACAACCATTTCTAGGAAATTTTTCGTGCACACAAACACACATTTGGATGAGGAGAGAAAACTTGTAACGTCTTATACATCCAGTTCATCTGTTATTCCTAGTTATAGATGCTCTAATGATAAACGTAACAATTTCGTAAGTGCCCATCTATTCTTTAGACTATTGACTTGTCTTCATTTCTTCTCATTGAAGCAGCAGCAGCATCATCGGTTTTTTTGGAAAACAAAAAATCTGTCTTCACTTGTGCTACAACAAACCTAGTTTAAACGCAGTGATATGAATACGTAACCAAACAACGTTTTTTGATACGTAACTAAGAGAGAGATCGGTCAAAATGAAAACATATGATGAGTGTTCGTTTGTGAAAGAATAACTGAGAACAATACTTACTAAAAATACATAAATTACATTTAACGCTAGACGATTGATACAATGAAGAAAAATTCTGAAAATGGTAAAATGGTAGTGAGAAACAGTCTATACCGTAGATATTATCCAAGTGTAAGTCTCCATTTCTGACAGCTTCACGTGTGAAAGTAGTATTCGCGATTGCATACTAAACAATTTTTTCTAATGTGCAGATTTCAACTGCCGATATTAGGAGTGTGTTTTTTAAAATTTCTAGTATTCGGTTTGTATTTTATGTCACTCTATCGGCAATTAGATCTTGCGTTCTTGACCGGAAAAGGGACAAACAGGATTATATGGTCACTCTATCAATTCCCCAACTTTTTTTTTTAGTAAACTGATATAATTATGATTATAATTGCCCTCCAGCATGAGGAAGGGAAAAAACATGAAAATTTTTCAAAAGGCTGTATATTATTGAAGTTTTCTTCGAGCATAGAATTAAGAGCATTTAATACGTAAGAAGTCTGTATTTTGTTTAGTTTTCCTAACTCTGACTGATCCAAAATTTATTTTGCAATGGGAGGGAAGAAAAATACAAAAAATACCAGGCTTGTCACACTCTTTTTATTCTGTTAATTATTTCAAAGAAAATAAAGAAAAACAGGAACTGACACAAACACACATACAATTTTGTTTCTTATACGTAATTAGACTTATATTATTATTGTACTGCAGGAAAAACAAAACTAGCAACATTTCAAAACATGATGATGGAGGCATTAGATTTGATTATACTTCTTGTGACAAACAATTTTGTGGTTATATTCTTTTGGGTTCTGAGTTAATTTATGATAGGAGTCGTAATATTTTCGAAACTTAATTTTAAAGTCGCTGATCGGTGTAATGCGCATCAGACCACATTTTCTCGCGGTATACACGTTTGGATTCGGAAAAAAAGTAAAAAAAAATTTGGTCTGTTTTGTACATGTCAATTTGTAATAGAAGATGAAAAAAGTCTCATAAAAATAAAACAGAAAACACGCTGTTCAATAAAAAAAACACTTTGTCCACTCGCATCATTCATTTTCATTAATCATTCATCAACGTCAACTGCATCGTCATTATCAATAGCAGCTCCTAAAAATGATATCATATAAGTTGGTTTGGAGCAGGAACGTAATGCTCTTTAAATAGAATCATTGATGATATAACAACACACCACGATTCATATTGATTAATCCGCTGAAGAAGGAACTAGAAAAAAACAAGCATTATATTTATGCAGACATGAGCTAATCGTAAGTAACTTACTGGACTGACGGCACAGCGAAGCAGGCATATGATTTGATTAGCAGACATTTATCTTCATAGGATTATATCATTAACCGCAACAGCGGATAAAATTTATGAACACATTCAAATCAATCTGTGTGAAGGCGAGCGTATTATTTATGAGCGTGATTATGACCACACAGAGATTTCAGGCAATGTCACCTTTCTCAGAAGCGTTTGCGTTTTGCGTGTCAATGCACATGACTTGTACGTGTGGTGTACGGAAGTTACACGGAATAGGCTGAGGTAGCAGAAAGAAGTTTACTCTTTACATTTCAGCATTGGATATACTTTCAGGAAGCAGTACTTGGAATCCAGCCCGTGTAGAGTCATTTTTTGCTCTTTCTACTATTTGCTTTATAGGGCTATTTTACTGGTTTGAAAAGGGCACTTTAATAGAATGCTTTAAATTGGCAGGTTCTAGAAAAAATCTATCTGGGTTCGTTTTGAAGTATTAGGTTTTCTCATTCTGCTTAAAAGTTTAATTAGTTAGTCCACCTAACTGTACTATTATTTCCAGGAACGTCTTGAAATCTTAAGAATTAATTGGAGGAGATTCTGCTTACAGCTACTTACTCAAAAATGTCATAAATCATTTTGATGATACAACGCAATATTCAACCAAGTTGTTGAGCATATATGACAGGCAATTAGAGTCGCTTTTGATTAAATCGAGGTTTGTGTGTTTTGCTACAACAACATTTCAATATCGTGTCGATTATACCAGCATTCCCTGCTTGTTGGAAATGTGGAAACTTTAGTCGCATTTACAATTTCCTATCGGAAATAATACGTAGTAGTATTGTCGGTCATTGTCTCATCATTATACGTAGTATCTCGTACCACCCATGTCGCGTACCAATTTCCGGATTTATTAATGCTGTGGCCCTTTAGCCCAGGCATAAATGCCTCCTCTTTGTAATAAATGTATTTATTTAACAGTGTTTACACGGCACAGCTATTAGATATGCATACCCAGCCTTAATTACCTAGAGCTTTCTCATGGTCATCATGCCATTACGGCAGACTTTGTCTGAACAAAATTCGCTAGTTACCACAACAGAAATGCACTGGGAAACGAAGTATACTGCCAACTACTATTGTAGGGATTATGACGAAATTACAATCCTTATTTGTTGCTAAGATTTTAAACGTTTATTGTCATTTATAAAAAGTAAAATCATGGACATGAACTTAACGATTTAAGTTTGAATGAATTTACGTTTTACTTTTCGGCAATGAGCAGCTAACAGAATAAAATGAGTGTGTCATACGCAGATTTAGATAAATGATACCATCTGTGTCGTCAATTCTATTGCTGGAAATACGATATAATGGAAGCAGCTTGCCCTTTTAAATCAATACTCGTTGTATAGTGTTCTGTAAACCTTGTATCACCTGCCAATCACATTTCCAAAACAAAACTGCAAATGTACACACCACAAATGTTATGAATCATGGTTTGTTTATTAGACAGTCGGAATTATCTTGCGTAGGTTCACAACAACCTAAATAAAAAACTCAACGTTGTTACTATATCCAACATGTGAATTGGAAACAATGAAGTGAGTTGAGTAAAAGGTGAAAGAAGAGGCTTATCAAACCGGAAACATTGTTGCTTCATTTCACCCAGCGTTGAAAGAATAGAGAGGTTTAGATCAACAGTCATCACCCCACTCACATCCTGCTGGGAAAACTATATCTATATCTTGTAAATGTAAACCAATATGATCCGAAATCTGGAAACCACGATTGAATGACAGTTTCCTGTTTCCAGTGAAATAATAATGCGGAGCTGATACCACAGCTATTATCTATCCTTTTTGGCAAACAAACAACATATATATTACCTGGATAATGATATGAAAACTTGACATCGGAGTTGAAGTGGTGTGGGCTCACATCCGCAACAGTTGAAACTGCGGTAAAAATCTGAGCAGCCAGACCACGCCGTGAAAGTAATTTGGAATTGTTGTGTATCTCCCATCATTTTATTTGTTTTTCGACTACTTCTATTTACATTTATCTACATTATGAGAGTAAGCAGGGTTGTATGATAGCGCTCAACCCGTAGCAATCCTCTTTGGAAGACTATAGGAGCGTTCAAAGTGGCATCATGATAGGAACCCAATCCATAAAAAAACCACTACCGGAACTTCTCATCATTCTCTCATATCACCGTCAACGCACGTTACATATAGCACATCTCTCCACGAGGCTCAAGTGAAATGGCAAGCAACTGGACTGACTCTGAGACAGATAGAGAAGAGAAAAGTGGAACTCACTCTCCTCTTGACGTGACTGCTTTCCTTTGCCTTTCTCATATCTCATGTACAAATGATACGCTCATATAATATCATCAGAGTTGCCTTTGAAAAGACACAAACTACATAAAGCAGCCAAGTCATTGGAATAAGTGAAGCACTCTAGCATCATTTTTATTTATAGAGATTTTGTTAGTAACATAATCCAGTTGTATTACTTCGGTTTTGACGTTACATCTCAAAACGGCACACATGAATGCAGCGTGATGCTGGATTAGATGACTTGATTAACCCTAAGGAGATAGATATACAGAGTTGAAATCATATACTGTTTTCTGTCGACTAATAGTAATGACGTGTTCCTTATGAAATTTCGTTTACTCAACTTC
>JAQGAP010000961.1:0-24400 GCA_034697805.1 Orchesella bifasciata | reverse complement strand
CAGCCATACTAAGTTGTTAAAAAACAGTTAAGTAACACTTTCCCAACTAATATTACATTTACTTTTCAGTCTAAACAAAAAGCTGTAGTAAAGCATAAAAATATAAAGAGAACAAGTCTCCAGAGTGCCTACAGTGACCTTGAAAGTAAAAAATAAAATAAAAATATCAACTTTAGTTAAAACTTTTTTCAAAAAAATTTAGACTGCTCTCTGCGGCGTTCTGTTGATAAGACATAAGTTCCTAAACAATCACACCACAGTGAGCAGTCTAAATTTTCTGAAAATAGTTTTAGCTCAAGTTGATATTTTTATTTTATTTTTTACTTTCAAGGTCACTGTAGGCACTCTGGAGACTTGTTCTCTTTATATTTATTTTGAAATTTTAAAGTAGTAATGCATCAAACATGAATGTATTGCTGAAGAAGCAATAAGTACCACCGGAATTTTATTGTTGCTCTACCGTTTGCCGTTTGTACTAAAACAGCTTTCAGTTAAACATTTAAGTAAAAAATTAGAAGGATTCTTAGGCTAAAAAACCTTTAATGTTATTATATTACTCAATCAATTGAATTTTAAAGCCCAAATCTACTAATGAACGGCCGCTTAGAAAATAGTTAGCCCATTCAGCAAAGTTAGGTAACTTATTTATTGCCGGCATGTTACGTAAAGTAGTTATTTACAAACGAAATTTAAAAAAACATTTTTCTTTATACTAAGTATATTATATAATTCATTTAGTTTCCTTCTATGCTAAATTGCATGAATGAACGTGTAAATGCAAAACTGACAACAATTCTGAAGTTACGCATACAAAAGGTACTTCAATACCACAAGTAACGTCAAACGAAGTGATTATTTACAAAGGTAATTCGCAAACATTTTTGGTTATACAAAGAGTATTACATTATTCAATAAGATTTCACCTTTGGTAAATTGAATCGAAGGGACGTGTCATTTCAAAAATTTCAACAATTGTGAAGTTACGCAAACAAACAAACTTCAACTCTTCAAGCAAATTTGATTTAAGTAAATATTGAACAAGGTAATTTGAAAAATTATTATTCCTTCACCAAGTTTATTATAATAATAAATAGATTTGCTTTTACGTGAACGTTTATGCAAGATACGAGTAAATGCACATATGAAAACGATTCTAAAGTCACGACTACAGAAAAACTTAAGTCCCTTCTTGAAAATTAATTTAAGTAAGTATCTAACAACGTATTTTGCAAAAAAATTCTTTCAAAACGATTAATATTTTAATAAACGGATTTACATTTTATGCCAGAAATTGTGCAGTAAGCGTGTAAACTATCATATTGAAACGATTCTGACGTCATGGTTACCAAAAAACTTAAGCTGATTCCACAAAGTTAATTTCTTAAAAATGCAAGTTGGAAAACGTTTTAATTATTTTTTATATTGTCGTATTTTTTTATTTCCCTGTTATGCTAAATGCTTGTTAAGATACGTGTTGATACAAATACCGCAGCAATTTGGAGGTTAGACTTACAAAAAAAACTTCAATTCCTCCAGCAAAAGTACGTAAACTAACCATTTAATACAAATTTTCTTAAAAACTTTTTCCTTTGTTTAAACTTTATCTATATAATCAATTTGCTTGATTCTTTTGTTGAATTCCACCACTGCTTACGCTTGTTACCTGAAAGAGTTTTGGACGACTAATCCATCACAGAAAATGTTCAGTGACCTCACAGAAACTAATCGAAAATAAATAGGAAAATTTTCAACGGATTTTCATATAACTTTTAAAAAATCTCTGCAGCGTCTTAAATATCTGTCAAATACCGAATTTAAAATTAAAGCACACATCTACACGCAAAGCTTCGACTTTTATGTTCTTAACATTTTTTTGTAAAATGAAAACTAGTGGTAGTTATCACTTACCAAAGCTTTTAGACCTTAATGTGTTTCCATATCCTACGTACGTAGGATACATGCACACTTGTACTGTATACAAATGCACATATAAATCCCTTTACTCACTGTAGGCAAAAATAAAAATGGATGTAAACTTTTGTCCCTCAAAATTTCGACGGGGCGGCACATTTTTGTGAATTGTGAAAAATCTGTTCAACATAAAAAGTTGAGTGGCATATCATAAGAAAGCGCATTAAATTTGGAACCTCCTGTAGGAAAAATGTCTGAAAAACCTTTGAATTCGAACAAGTTATTGCGGAGTGTAACTGCATGGATGCAATGGATTTAAACTTTTGTCGTACCACTGTATCTAAGAAATGACGATTTCAAATGCTTTAACTGAAAAATTCAAATTATATTAGTTTCTTAGATATTTTATCCTCCAGATTGATTCATGTATATTTAGATATCTAGATTTAAACTGGTTGTGGTATAAAATACAAATAACTCAAATTGACTTATAGTTACAGCAGAAAATATGCTTTCTCTGAGCTTCATTGTAAACACAAAATTTCCACTATTATTGCTAGTAAATATAGCTCAAACTTTATCATCGTTATCATCTCACCTAAATAAATCGCTCCCTCAAAATCAATTAAGGCTGGAGAATGCGCTCAACGTGTTTCAAACGTGCTCTATTCAAGTTGTTTTGAACCACTTAAATTTTCGTCCAAACTCCCGATTCGACGGCTCATATGATTTGGAACCGTTTCAACGTACCCCGATAATTCTGTCCCGACTTCGATACAGCTTGCTTAACGGGGTCTATAATGACCAGGGAAAAGGTGGCGGAGACATGTTTTGTGACCACCGAGGCTACGTGTTGAAACCCAAGAAACAAGGATTCAAATTCCGAGCTCCGCCTTATTCCAAAGTAAGCTGTATCGTTCAAGTTTACATCGATCCTGTCATGTGTCAGTTGTGGACGTTTCCTCGGGAAACACTTGCAGAAATAAACAGCAAGCCAGTATTAACATCATTAATTGACCCGATTTTGTATTCAAAGTTCACAAAACAAAGACGCAGCTCCAACATAGCAAAATCTGGACTGTTCTTTATACACGTTATGAAGCAGCGGAAATGGATGAGTTACGTTTTTGAAAAAATGTTCAAAATTGATTCGGAATGGTCGTTTCACAATGATTTCAACACTCACAGTTTTATACAACCTACAAAACTGCGCTTTGAAATAGAATATTCAGCATCTCAGCGCGTGAACAAAGTGACCGAGAAGACCTTAATAACTTGTCACAATTACGAAGAATGGTGGAAACGAACGGGGGAATCGTGTGATGTTACTAAATTCTTACCACAATTTATGTTCGTCTCCTGCATCAGCGTTGCAGTTGAACCAAAGGCTGTCATGCCTACCACACTGTATTATAATAAGCTTGGACCAAAAACTTGGAAAGATCTTTAGGAAATACGAAGAAGGTCAAAGGAGTGTTGGAAGCACGTCATTTTTCTCTCCCCATCTTCAAAGCAAATTGGGAACTTGAATGGATTTTACGTCAAGGGGTTAGTGGATTTTAGGAAGGAATTTGGTAAAACGGACCAAGTTCTTCAGTCACTTATTTTGGAGTTTATATCTCCCAATTCAACACAATTTGGGTCAGAGCAAAGCAGCTTGCACTTTCTGAGCTTGACATTCCCATTTTTTCTACCTATTGGTCGAAACGTGATGTACACGGAGTCTCTGGGATATCAGGGCAAGCTAACACAAGTTCAGTTTATCACATGCGCCCCAGCAACCCAACAAAGTTGGCTTTCTCTGACTGGTCTGGTGGCTGCATTTGAAGGGAGACTTTGGCTGGCACTAGGCATTAGTTCATTTGTAAGCGGGGCAGCTCTTCATATCATTCTTCAGTTATCCCAGTATATTGCAAGGAAACGTGTAACTAGTCCACTCATTTATTTGGGATTTGTGTGGATGTTCTGGTAGGTCAGGGAAGCTCTGCTGTTGACAAGGTTCGATGGATTGGGGGAACATGGGCGTTGGTTGGAGTGGTTATAACCAATGCTTATCTTGGGGATAATATAAACATGCTCACAGCTCCGCTCCCATTAAATAGAGTGGATACGTTTGAGGAACTGTTTCAAGAAAATTTCACTGTACACTCACCAACCATGAACAAAGCTCAAAACAAAATAACAGGAAGTTTAGTCAAAGGAACTGGGGCATTTGGAGAGTTACTTTTTAATGTATTTAATACTCACAGTTCCGACTTTATAGATGAACCCACATTATTCACGATGATGTTTCTAAGAAACAATGCTAATCTTTTGAAGGAGGAAGCAGTGAAAAGGGCATCCCAAATGCAGAAGAAAAGACAGTTTGAAAATGTGAAGGACCTTACTGATATTGATTCACTGGATTACTATCTTAACATTTTGGCTAAATGTGGAAAAGATGTGTATGTAGACGCCAAGGAAAATCTTGAAAGGGCTAGTAACGAGCTGAAAAAACGTCTAAGAAGTTTTAATCCGGAATGGGGAGAAGAAGCCATCATAAGTAAAGATTCATATGGAGAAATTACAGATAACTGGATATTTGGAAATATTCCGTGGCCTGCTACCATGTTTCTGAGAAGAGTACATGGGATTTTAGAGTCGGGTTTAGTTTACCGGTGGAAAGAGTGGATTCAGAGGGTGGACACTTATCGGGATGAAGTTATAAATGCAAGGGGCGAAGTGAAAAGCTACACTGCTGTGTCGCTCTATGGAAATATAAGGGCATTGTTTTTTCTTTACTTGTTGCTGGCATTGGGGCCGATTCTAATATTTAGTTATGAAATTAAACATAGAGCTCCTAAAGATATGGTGATATATAGTGCACAGGGTGATGGACAGGCTTCCGGAGCTCACCTAAGACGGGGCACAAAAAGACGTAAAAGCATAGAGTAAAAGGGACCGTGATGAAATCTGATTGGCTGTTGCCTAGTTTACTCTATGCTTTTACGTCTTTTTGTGCCCCGTCTTAGGTCAGCTCCGGAAGCCTGGTGATGGAATACATATTGGGTGGTTCTAAAGAAGATATTTCAAAACGAAGAACTGCTTGTAGTGTTGTGGTTTAAATTAGCAGTCGTCCGAATAGTTTATAAAAATATTCAAACTAACTGCACTAACCAACCAGCTTCACTGGTATAATACCGTACGCTCTTCGAAAGGAAAATTTACATGCAGAACTTCTAGCTAGCTTTGTTATGATTATAATAAATAAATTTTAGAATAGTAAAGTGAAAACACATCAGTTATAAATTTAAAACTTTAATACTTACTTCATAGAGCAATTTTATTCATCACCAAATTTCGGCTCGTGTTAAACCCACACTGTGTATTTTAATTAAAAGATTGATTGGTTGGAATGGCTTAAAAGTGTTATTTGTAGCTAAGAATAAGTGATAATATGATAAAATTTAGTTGATCTTGTATTCCTACAGTATCATTACAAAAAAGACCACTATATAAGTAAAGTAAAGTAAAACAAGCAAAGCAACGTCACAATATGGTCCACACTCTGATTCAGGAATTCCAGAAAGATTTCATTGCTAACAGTAAAGCAGGGGTACGTCGTTCGCACAACCAAGGTACGAAAAGACCTAACTGTTTTATACGTCACAGTGTTTCTGCCCACTAATTTAAGAAAGTCTGATTTCATGCTTTTTGACAAATCGACGACAGAACCAATGATGGAGCACTCTACCCGACATACAATAAGAGTGATCAGACAACCTATGCTGAGTAACAACACAACCTCAAAGGCTCCTTCCTTGAAAAGCCATGCTGAATGTCTAATAATGCTGAAGAACAACACAACGAAAATCAAAGAATTTATGGCAACGTGAAGACCACACCGGAATTTGCCAATGATGTCGTTAATATGAATTACAAGAATCTCAAGACATCGATAAATCATAATTATCATTTTAGCATTGAGAAAACCTAGCTTTTGCGTATCAAATGTTGTTGATCTTGCTGACACAGAGTTAGTTGGCATTATTGCATCTATCCAAAGACAACATGAGGTAACGACAAGGAGAAAAATGGTAATGAATGTTGTGAGGGTGTTGGAAAAGGCGAATGCAAACGTGAAGTAGAATAGATCAATAATTAGCATTGAAACAGAAGGCTTCACTTCAATCTCGAATACAAATCTTGGAATAAAATTTAAAGGATCTGCTGAGTGAAAAAAGAACACTGATAATATGAAGGGGAATGCAAATGTGATTACGCTATCAAGAACAACAAGCCATTCAAAGTAGTGATTGGATGTCATTGCTGTTTCAAGAAGATGATGGCGGTCGTCCATGGCGCCAGTAATTGGGCCTAGGTGATAAATAATACTTCAAAACGTTAAGAAATTATAAAATATTATGTTTTTTTTTAAATTTTATTTACTCACTCTTAAACCGCTTGTCGAGGTCACAGCAACCGTTGATAAGCTGACAAACTTCCACCCTGATTTGCTTTAGAATTGAGACAATTAGCACGGTATATGTTCCCAGCACGACAACGGTAGCCATCAAAAGCAGTGCAACTGTTGTGTAGATTTCGTAGGAGCCTCTTTGTTGTTTTACTGTACACTCCTCTGGAATATTTTGTGAATTTGCTGTGAAATAGATTATGGGAATAATGATGGGCATTAGACCGATTCCCAACCAGTAGCAGAGACACCAATTCCAGTATATGGCAGATGGACTCAACATGCAACGGTCGGAAATTTTGTCCCAGTATAATACTGCACAATCTGAGTACTTAATGACACCCAGTCGCCACGCTATGGTTCTTCGAATAAAATTAGAGATCATTTTCGAGGTTTGTAACCCTTCCAAAGCGTATTTAAAATTCGAATGATGGCAAGTAGCTGTTATGATAAGGTTATTAAAGGCTCATAGTTGCGATTTTTGTTGTTCTTTTTTTATTTTAAAACAACTCCTTGATTACTTCCGAAGTAAATTGGAATTTTTTGGGGCTGAAACCATTAAAGTGAATAGAATATTATTGAATATTTGTCTTGGAAATTTGAAATTGATGTGTTGAGCCAATTTTTGCTGTTGTATCAAAAGCCAAAACCTACCAATTGAAATTCATTTAAAAATACAATCAAGAAACAAATAAAATAAGGTTATTAGATTAAATGCTTGTAAGACTTCTAGCAAGTTGAAGTGAAGTTTTGGCCAATTGCGTTCAACAATTAAGATGTTGTTGCCTGAATAAAAACAATTTTGCAAGGCGTTCGTATATATATTGGAAAATTTAATAATAATTGGTATCAAGCGGAAAATATGAAAGAGGCTTTTGGGTAGACGAAACTATGTCATCATTAAACCTTAAACCAATCTAATTTTCAATTTAATCGAACAAAACTTTTTTTATTTTTTTAACCAGCAGTTTTAAAACACTTTTTCTTAATCTTTTAGATTGCAATTTAGAAAGTGGAAAACCCCTGAGTAAAGTGACGGATGCTCAACTAATACTATTATGACTTCTTTCGCAACTTTAATGTTTTTGAAAACAAACTAGTTTCTTTTTTTAAAGAAATCGACCAACTAAATTTAACAGATGTAAGTAATGGAATACCATTCCAACCAAACCGTGTATGAAGTTGCTCAAATGTACGTAAAATCCACAAATTTTACAGATGAGGACGTAACTAATGACCTTTCTTCTCCGCGTTTATATCAGTGTTTTGCAGGATACTCGATTTGACCATTAAATAAATAAGAATACTTAAGTGCTTTTGTGTAGGATAATTGTTTTGGAAACTAATTATTCATCAGCCATAACATGAATAAGTCTTAAACTTTGCTTTAAGTAAGGCATTTTATTTTGCTGTTCATTACGTAGAACTACCATAAATAAATTGGTGCCTGTCTAATTTAATTGCTGAGTTAGGATAAGTAAATAATAGATACAATAGACAAATTGTGGTTTGAGAACTTTGTCTGTTATTTAATTAACACACTTACTAGAAAAAGGTAAATTGCCTACGAAGTCTTGCTACATCAGAGCAAAGTCTGAAATTACAGAACTCATTTAAAAGTGAAGTTCTGGCGAGTGAAAGCATTAACTCAAAAAGCCAAATTATATTTGCAATACGTTCGTATAAGCTTTGTAAATTTAGCGTTAATATAGCGTAGAAAATACGTCCAAACTTGAACATAAACTACCCTGTAAAAGTCTACTAAATTTAAGACAAAATCTTTGTAAAACCCGGTTGAATTATCTACTTGCTTGAAAATGACAATTAACTTGACTGACGTCTGAGACGAAACTTAGGACCTCGTAACCTACTTCATAATTGGGCATGTGCCATTAAGAACAAGCCTTTTATTTCCAAGGCTATCAAGGAACCACTTTTGATGTTTTATACCGTCGCCTAAATATTGTGGCATTGTAGGTATGACTTCAGTGGATAAGCCTGCGTTGCCGCAGCATTTGAAAATCAAATAAGGTTACTTTGACTAAAATAGTGAGTCGAAATGAAAATTTCAAATTGTTGCACTTTCTTTTTAAAAGTTTTAATTATTAAATTGACAGCCGTAAATTGTTTACATAGAAACCTTGCTTCATTATTTGACTCCTTAAATGAATGCACTGTGCAAATTTTTCATCAGAATGATAAATACAATCACGTTTTAAACAACAATATCAAACAAAGTCCAAATAATTCAATTTTCATATCAGCTGTACAAATTCATTCAATATTTAATTCAACCGACGATAGCTTATCATTTTTCAGAAGTCATATTGACTTTCACCGGCAACAAAAGATGTCATCTATTTGTTCCATCTTCGTTGTTCAGCTAAACAGTCCTGTTACCGACAGCATAAACTTTCTACAAGCTTTATCCAAACATTCAGCGAAAATTGGAATTAAATGGCCCCACAATCTCCCAATGCTTGTACTGTTTGTTGGACACACAAACTCAAGATCAATTTATTTTAGAATAAAGCATCAGGTTCCAGAACCATGGGGATACCGAGCAGTTTGGATTGATACCACCAAAGGATCCGTTGAGATTCCATGTTTCGCGTGCGAACCCTGGAAGATAGTTGTTGATTCGTCATTTCCATCTCTCAAAACGATATTAGATACATGGGAAAACATGCACCAAGTGTTTGATTGGCGAGATGAAACCACATATAAGTATAGCCACCCCTATTGCGACAACTTCTACCTTAGCAAAGGGAATCTGGAGTTTGATGAACACCAAGTAAGTGATTGCACAAAAAAGGTAATTTTTGATTATGTCAACTGCACCTCACACTCTTGTGTAGCACAAATTTTCGGCTTGCCAAGCTACGGTGCCAGTATTTATACGATTCGCACCGCAAAGCAGTCAATGAATGCTGGGTTTCTCTCGTACGGCTACAAATACAGTCTGCTTTATCATGAAACAGAGCTTGAGTCGAAAACTGGGCTAGGTTTTGTACTAAATTCATTCAAAGCTCTTGAATGGGTTTGTGTCGTATTGGTCGTATGCCTATTAATATTTGTTCTAAAGAAAACCGGAATAACGTATGCGTTGTCATGGGTACTATTAACAATTCTTGATCAAGGGGAACTAAATGAAAAGCAGGTGAATATGAAAAACGGTCAATTAATTATTTTTTGGCTTTTGGGCACCGACCTAATTCGAAACATGTATACTGCAAGAATGTATGATCTGCTCACTGAAGCTCCTGCGCCAAAACGCATGCCATCTTCGTTTCGCGATTTATTTCTTGAAAATGAGGGTCAAATTGGACAGCTATTGGCAGATCGTTCAATAATTAATATGTTATATGACGTGCAACTGTACCGTAACAAGGTAAAATATCACAAAGGGGAAGAAATTGAAAATGCAATTAGAAAAAAATCCATGGTTCCGTTACAGGGATTTGATGTGATCTCTTTTGTACAAAAGATTCACAAGCTGCTAGAAGTAAAGTGTGCACAATTTGTGGTGTTACATATTCCGTTTTGTAATTGTCCACTTGCTTATGATACTACCCAGTTTGTAACAAAACTTAAGAAATTTGCGATAATTTATCGTACACGGGCTGAAGCTGGGGATACACAGACGAATTTTTATCTGCGACTTCTACTACCCGTCTTTGGTAACCGACAGATTTATGACAACCATGAGCCCGAACAACTTGTCAACTTTAAGCTTTGGTACTTTCACAACAAGTCATGGTTTTTTGGAAGGTTTTCTGAATTGTTTGAGAGGTTGACGGAGTCTGGTATTGAGAAAAGATTGCGTGAGTACTACGATTCACTTAATCTTGCGTCAAAAATGAAACATGTGAACAAACAAGGAAAGTTTAACAAATCTTTTAGCTTTGTCACTTTGGCATTTGAGAGAAAGTCTTTGCTTGGCTCAGTGGGAGTAAGGGAGCAAAGCACCGGTGCAAATTTGCAGGCATTTCTAGCACCCATAATGATATATCTCATTGTTTGTGCAATGTCAGTACTAGCATTTTTGCTTGAACTAATTAAAATAAATTAAATCCCATATTTAGATGTATAAATCATTAATGACAGTAAACTTCGTCTAGATACACGTTCACCATATATTAAATATCATAACCAAAACCAAATGTATGGTTCCATTTTCAAAAAAAACCTCATGTAATAATATACCGGATTTCAACTGTGAAATAAAATAAAAGAAATTCACTACTCCAACATGACTATCAAAAGCCGAAAGCGCGATAATACATTTACGAGGATGCTGACCAAAAATATACTAAACGTCATACTCTAGTGTATTTACATGATTTAAAAAAAATCAGTTTGTGTTAGTAAAAGCATAAACCAGTATAGTAAAACATACAATTTTGAAGGACCAAATATAACGATTTAATTCGAGAAATGGACAATGGTTTTAAATTCACTCTACAGTCGTAGATGTCTTTGGTAGTTACTCGCACATGAGCAAAAACTAAAAACGATTATTAGCTGCCGGAAAAGGTTTTGGTTGTCAAATTTTTACGCTTTGCACTGTCCAGTTTTTTAAACTGATTGTGAGATTAAATATATATCCGAGTAAATCCGTTCTAAATACTTTGCTTGACTTTCAGGAAGAGGTATTGCATCTTTGAGTGCACTTGAGTACGTCTTCTCCCCATTATTAGGACTTGTAGTTGGCTTTGGCTCGGTCGAGTCCTTAGCCTTACCTTGCTTCTCCTTATCATTATCGCCTCCCATTTTTCAAAAAAAAATACGTTTCGTAACTCGAATGAACTCGAAAAAAGTTCTACTTTTCGACTTAAAACTACTTCATACCATGCTACATTAAATTTTGACAATTTCTACACAAAAGATCTACGTTAGGGCTCCAACTATATAAGGTTTATATAAGGTTGGATGTATTATATATGATAAATTAGAGTATGAGAGATCTACAGAGTCGTGGGTTAATCTTTGTGTGTAAATTGGTACATATTTATTGACTTCGTCAATACCGCATAATCATCATCATCATAACCGCGCTTACTAGCTAGACCGACACTAAATCACATAGCGTCATTGGGAGAGGATCACGCTCTCTAATACGTCGCGAAGATAACCCATCACGGGCTTTAGCTTCCAGAATCACACTGGACAGCTTGACAATCTCAAATCGAGTGAAGGACTTAACCTATGCTTTTTACGCTATTTATACTTTCCTACAGAATCGCTCCGTAGCTGGACACGCAAATCACTTGCGGTCTTACAAACCTTCATATTAACATAAACCTTAACTCATTTCACTAAACTCCCTTACATATTGTTGCTGTAAAATAAAATGTTCGCTGTTAAAAGTATAAGCTACAGAAAGCATGTACGTTTTGTTTCATACAACGCAATTTCTTATTCATAATATTTTAAGATATATAAATGTAAACGCAGAAATTACAGAGTCATAAGCTGAATTACATAAACGTGTTATGACGCATTCGTGGAAATAAAAGTATTAAATGTTTCAATAGTTGGTATCCAATTCTGTATCATAACCAGTATTAGTTGTGTCATGACAGCCACTCCATATATTTGGCTTCAGTTTTCCGCCATCACTTATGGTTTCTTTGTTGGGTTTAGAAATTGTGAAATTTGCAATTTTGTTTCCCAAATTTTATCACGTTTTTTCAGAAATTACTTAACCTAAGGAACGAAATGAACAATTTTTGTTTCCCAATCTAAAAGAACATATATAACCACCTCGTTAAGCTGATCCTTCTTACTAACGGTGTGTCAACGTTTCAGTCAGACTTATTTAAATTCAACAGTATTAATTTTTTTTATCTACATCCTAAACAGAATTTTTTGATTCAACCATTTGATCCATTAAACTCAAATAGAGAGGCCAAACAATAAATACTTAACTTACTGAAGTAAAAACTGCTGAATTTTTTAAAAATAACGTTTATTTATTTCAACCCTTTAGAGCCCCGGGAGCTTATTGAAGTTTTTGGTAAAATACTTCAAGCAACCTCTTGAAATATATCTAGAAAACGGCACGCCAAGTCCACAAAACGGATCTTTGATTCGACAAGGTTTAAGCAACTCGAAACCCAATACCACAACTGAGGCCGTCAACATGCAACCAATTATCATAAAGGTTCCTACAAACGCGGATGTTTTTGTGGGGTTTTCGTGTAATTTCAATTTTTCTCTACTATTCGCCAGAAATACATAACTGAAAAGACTTCCGTTTCCCAATCCTAAGTTTCTAAACTTGTTCAAACCCTTCATTAACTCGACTTGCTGAGCCATTTTATATCGTCCCATAATATGCTTATAGACACCCGACTGGACAAACCACGCTAAAAATTTTGGAAAAGGAAACGTCATAAAATTTGGATAGTTGATACGCCAAATTTCAAATAAGCTGCAGAAAGACGATTGCTTTGACTCAATTCTATTCAAATTTTGCATTCCGAAAAATGCAACGTTCCACTTGCTGACACAGTCATGCTCACAAATAACTGCACTTTTCACAAACCTGCGGGTTACAGTTTTATAGAATTGTATAGTTTTTACGATTCTACCATTCGATGCGGCTTGTAGACTTTCTATATTAGTGATTAAATTGCCGGGCATGACGTAGGATTTGAAAAGAAGTCTTAAATACATTGTTTTGGTTGCATTAGGCAACTTTACATCAATGTATTGGTCGTTTTCAAGAAGCTGGTTAAACCTAAAGTGAAATCCATCGGGCACTAGAAGGTCATACTCATCTTGGTCCAGCAGCTGAGTTACACTTTGGGGAAAGTTCGTTGGTTCCTTCTCGGCTGTCAGGAATGAGTAAAGGGAAGAATTATAAAATGTTCGCAGCAGAATAATCGTGAAAACCCATAACAAAATAAATATTTTACAAGATGTTCTACAGTTGTTCAACTCCACTGAATTCTGCTCAAAGATAACAGAAACCTGCCAGAACACAACTTTTTGGCGCAATTGCTTCTCTGCTAATAACAACCAAACTGAAATTCCAGAAATGGCGACTATTATGCATATCCATACGTCGAGGCTTAAGGGAGCTAAAAATGCAGAGAGATTCACTTCAAAGAAAACGGTTTTTGGGAATACAACTTGAAAGTTATAGTAGATTGTGTTTTTGCCAAAGGAATAAAATTCCCAAAGGTAAAAAAACTCCATGCGAGGTTTTTTCGATAGTTCAAAAGTGGAGTGTAGAAACACACATGAATGAAAATTGGAGCAGTTGGTTTTTCGAAAGTATATTTCAAATATTTCGCAAGTTTCTCCTTGAAAATCGGGAGGGAATCCTTGGGTATAAGACGACCCCATGTCTTTGCAAGGTTAGAAGAACGTCTCTGGGGCAAAATATAAATTTGAGTGTAAAATTCTCCAATACTCGTGCAATTTTCCAAACGTGGTTATGGATGTCCTGGTTGGTGAAACTTGAAACCGCATTTCAAATTCACGGTAGAACCTTTTTTGTTTCCCGTATCGGAATAAAAGGTCGACATCACATGCAAAGCAGCCAATGTACACAATTTGTTTCTCCATGTCAGTGAAAATTAGCGGCACTGTGGTAAATCTGTTAGCAATCTGGTTTACAGAAAAGGTTTCTTGACGCCCAGTCTGTATTAGCATTGCAGTAGGAATCATAATGGGTAAGATAGGTGGACGTTCTTCCATCTGAAGCTGTAGCACACGATGTCGTCCACTTTTTGGAGGGAAAGTTGAATCAGAAATGAGAAGAAAGTCGTGAACTGAAAACTTTTGTTTTATACTGTTTCGAGCATTGCCTGTTAATATATGCTTAAGTGCATTTTCCACAGGTAGGCTTCTTTGACCTTGTTGATATATGCTACGGAAATGTTGTTCTACTTTTAAGGCGTTGTAACTTACAAGGACACATTGAAATGTAATGCAGCGTGCTAGGAATGAAATGGCCATTGAGTTTTCCTCGTCCCAAATAAATTCTGAGGTTGAGTTACAAAAATGTTGGATTAAAATGTTTTGCGCTTGTGGCCAACTTGACGAAATACCAATTTCTTCCATTTTGAATGTTGCTGCGAGATCTAAATAGAGAGGAATGAAGGTAAATTGTGTTATTTCCATGTTTGATAACAAAACTTCAAATTGCTTAAACGTAGTTTGGTTCTACTTAGATTTAATTACATTAAATGTAAAGCAATTATGTATGTTGAAAGTTTTCCATCCTGATCAAGTAAAGTGTAAAAAAATAATTAATTTGAATGTCTCCTTAATATGATGGAGAGGCGACGCGAAATTTTAGCTACAAAAAAATTCAGAACCAAACTCAAGTTATTCCATTTATTTTAAAGCGACGTCGACATGTCACATCAGTGTCACATTAGAATACATTTTTTAAATAACGAATCATTAAAGTGTTCTTCGGCATAACGTTAAAGCTTTTAAAATAATTTAAGTTTCACCTTATGAATCTATCTATTCTATCTTACCTCTCTGTTCAAAACTAAAAGTTTCGATACCAGGATTAGTAATCCAACTACTTAATACTCAACCACGTTTCTATACGTAAGCCGGGACTTCTTTCAGAAAACCGTTTAATATTTAAATACATTTAAGTTATTATATCTTTGCTACACGCCTACAGAAAATTTTGTTCAATGATATTAATATTAGTGTATTAGATTCATAATATACTATATACATAAAAATGTTTAAAAAAGCATAAACCATTGCCAAAAACTTACAGATTGACACTCTTCTGTCACATTATACAATTAATTTAAGAGAGTCGCTTTTTAAAAAGCCTGTTTCATGAACATTAATGACGAACTACAATACAGTTAAATGGCTACAATAATAAAATCATTAATTATGTACTCATCTAATACGAAGTTTGTACAACTTAAATGTGTGATTTTAAACCGCGGCTTAACCTGCCAAAAATCTCCTACCACGTTTGCCACATATTCCAGACGTTAAATAGGAAATACAACTCCTAACTATTTTATTAATTTTCCCACAAAACGATTTTGCTAGATTTGCAACCTTTTTGCGACCTTCAACTAGAAATACAATTGCGGAAGCAGGTAAACATAAAAGATAGAGAAAGAATATGACAACAATATTTCCCTTTAAGCTGGACGGATTTTCAACTACAATACTGTCTGAATCCTTTGGTTCATTATCAAGTCTGCTGCCCCTCAATTGGGACATGAAATGCACAAAAAATGCACTCCACCAATCCAAAATGCCACTGCTGTATAATCCTTGCATCCTCCTTAGCACAATAGGGCTTGTCCACCTCGCAAATCCCACTCCGTAGTTCAAATTGAACATGGACTTTTTGCTAAGGAAAACCTTATCTTTATTTCCCGGTTGTTGCATCAAACTGAAGTATGTTTCTCTCGCTTCCAACTCCGGAAGAAACAGGGCAGTGCCATTACATCCCGTCAGAGTTTTCATATTCTTCTCAAAACTGTAGCCTTCTTGGAGGATTGTCATCCATTCTGGATGAACCTGGGTATTATTGAGCATCAACTTCTCCTCACTTGAAAATGGAGGCGTTGACAACCGAAAATTAAAATGGGAGTACTCCCCTAATGTATACAAATAAAGCTCACTGGGATTAAGAAAATCACTGTGACCTTTTAAACGCTTCCTTTGAGCCTGCAAGAAGGTTAACCATTCCATTCTCTTAAAGCCGTTTAATGATGTGACTCTAGTTAAAATTTTAAAGGAGTGTGCAAGCAGTAACTCAAACGTGTCGATAGGAATACGTTCCCGGGGTAATGTGAGTGCTGTAATATTTTTGTTTTTGTACGCATTGCTCAACACAAGTACCATCAAAAGATAGAGGCCAAACGCCAGTCGGAGCTTGCGAGTACGCACAACTTTACTCGGAATTGGATCGGATTGCTCCATGAATGGCTTCAAAATTGTTAGAATCGCACTGATGCAATCTTCCAAAGAGCTTTTCTCATAGAAACAGTGATAAACCAACTTCCGTCGGTTGTAGCGTATTTTCCAACCGACTGATAGCTCTGACACAAGACTCATCGTAACTATAGAAACGGCAATGCAGCCCCATACAAATCCATCAAAGATTGATGAGAGTTCCGAGAACGCAAGCCCATCCACGGCCCCCTGTCCACAACTAACGAATTTTAGTTTGGATGGGTGAATGTGAAACGAAGCGTGGTCCATTTTCCCAATCATCCCCGCCACAAAAACTGGAGTGAGACGGAAATCCCCATTGGTTAGATTTTTGGCCATTCCCGTTTTATAACTGGAGTGTAGTAGGTTTTGGTGGACTATGTCATAGTATGACACGTTTCCAAGCACAGATTGCATTAGTAGTCTGGAGTCGACTCTCCAACGCATGTCTTCCAAAGCTTGCTTACGATTTTTAGAGGTCAAAATCAATTTGTACGGAGAAACATCCCTTAGCTCATCCCTATTTTCTTCCTCCACAATGTTGAAAAGATGACCGTTAAATACAATGCCCCAAATGATGTTATTTGGAATGGAATTGAAAATTTGGAGGATTTTCTGAATCCTCGACGTGGAATAATCCTTTCCGATATCGATCATATAAAATGGAATAGTGGGATGGCAATGCCGACAAAAGAGAATCATTGAGGATAGCTCAAAAACTTGGGTTTTAAGCGGTTGCAACTCGAATGTAAATTCTTCTCGCGCAGTTGTCGTATGGACGAAATTAATGCCATTTTTTGAAGTTGCCAGTGATTGCCTCCAAGCTAGGATAGTGGCGTAGTCTTCAGCTCTCATTTTCGTGATAATTATGTCATAAATGGGTCGGGTTTTCATGAACTGTTTGTTTATATTTAGTTCAACGCCGTGGTTTTGAGTAGGATTAAAGTAGTAAACCCAAAACTGTTTGTAGGCATGTGGAACTATCAGTTGGATTGGTGAAGAAGGGTCTTCGCCGTCTAGGTTTTCGAAAAAAGTCAAGTCTTCTACGGGATTTGGAGGAAAGAGATACCAGTGAGTTTCGCATCGCCATGGTTTTGACTTTGGAGAGTTATCCACGAGCGGAATATCCAAACACTCTTTTGTCTGCAGTAGTGAATTTTTTAGACAGTTCTCAAAACTGCTCATGTTTTGAAAGCGAGAAGGTACTTTTTCAAAGGGAAAGGTTCGGCTGTGAACGTGATAGACGAAATTCATTAGGTAGTATTTCAGACGAATGACGTCGTAACGAGAAAGGATTACTGGGACCTCAAATTGTGGTATATCAATTCCTTTATAGTTGATAATATGATGGACGCAGTCGGAATCTGTTATGACAGTATTGAGGTTGCTTATTTGGATGTCGTTGCCAACATTAGTTTTGTATTTGCCAGCGTCGCTTCGAAAATTGGAATATTTTCGAGATATTTCAATTGAGTGAACAGATTGGAGACATAAAAAGAAAACAAGAACGTTGGAAATGCAAATCCAAAACATTTTGTACTGCATATGAACGATTCTAGAAGGTTTTTTTTTTGCGATACACCCGTCTTCTGGAAAGAAATGTTAATGATGAAATGTCTTCTTTTAAGCCGAAGAATTGCACTTTAAAAAGTGTTATATGTTGAAGCATGAGCTGTAAAACTAATTAAAATAATCGCTATAAAAACGAAATGTAGGGTACGAAACAAAAAATACTTTAAGCATTCACGGCTTATTGCTGCTTCGTAAAGTCTTCACTTTATTCGTTTACTCTAATTAAACAACATCCCAACGACGGACAGCCAACAAAGGCGTTTTTCTTTACTGCCTACAAATGTAAGCTTCGGAAGCAACGAAAAATGATATATTTTATAAAACCACGTTTATTAATTATTTACGCTGGGAGAAAGGTTTCGTAATTTATTTTTTGCCTCCGATGTAGGAGATGAATTTTGATAAGGTGAAAAAGTTTGTAATACATACATACATGGAATACATGGAATTTAGTGGGTACGAATCTGAAATGCTATGTTGACCTAATAACATACAAATGCAGGGTTTAGTTGCTAACATGTGGCAGTGGAACTGTTTAAATCACAAAATTTAGTTGGTTACGAGCTCATATTATATCCTATACACTTTTGATATGATTTAAAAATTTCTAAGCGATGAAATTTGTATTTGCGTGTTTGGCTAGATTTTAGTACTACCTGTTCTTTATGTTTTGAAATACTTAACAGGAGACAGAACGGGGGAATGGGGAGAGTCAAAATAATTTTTCTTAACCTTTCATTTTTCGACACCGTTTGTCACCAATTTGGTGGAAGTTCAGCCGATGATTGCGTTCAATTTCTGGAAGACCGAGTTTTGGTTGCTTTATATTTGGATGGTATGTAATGCAAGGACATCTATTTATAAGCACAAAACCGAACTTGGTGGCGAGTGTTTGGTGAAATCATGTTCTTTCATCAACATCGTGTTGCGCAACACACAAATTATCCTCCAGTTGGCGTTTGGATAATTGTTACACACATCATGTTATCAGACAAGGTAATTACTCTAGCGCTTTATTAAACATCAATGTCACTTGTAATGGCTTAACTTGGTAAAATCTTTACTATGCCTGTTACGTTGAGTTGCAATGGTTCTGCGTCTTGTTGTATTATTTGAAAAACTTCATCGTATGCAATGCCATTGTTATCAGCAACCTGGAGACCTTCCACGTATGAACGAAAGAATTTTGAAACCCTGTATGTGTCACTTAGCGTTCTCAATAATTTGTGTCATTGCCCTGTTTTTTTTGTTTCTTAAAATGGTTCTGATTGGCGTATACATCCAACGCATGCAAAAACGAAAGCAGTAGTATATCTCTATTCGGTTAGTAAATGGTTGGGATAATGTTCCTCTTTTGTAAAAATTAGTGGTCAATACCAACCGCTGGACAATTTTATTCCTTGTTGGCCTTATTTCGATTTTTCTAGACACCTGTCAAGTACTTTAAGACATACATGTGTCAACCATTTGTTGACACTTGACAGATTATTGTGATAAAGTGTATTTCTAATTACAGAATCGCCAATATAAAAATACCGTTAATATGTGAAATGCCCTGAAGGTTTCTTCAGTTTTTCCGCATTTGCATTTTTCTTTTCAATCCAAAAGCCTGAAAAGACAGCATAAATTCCAATTATGCAGGTTACAAAGCAAAACGATTCCTACAATATTCAATACTAAATCAATCAGGTTAGAAAAAATTCCAGACATTCCCATGAATATATTAAATGCTAAACCAAGTTTTGATAATTTAAAACAAAAGACAGGCCAATTAAAATGTCCGACTTACCCCAACTAAATTATACACAGTCAAAAAAAATGATGTTTTTCCGTCGTAAGCATGCGATGACATGGGTTGGGTAGTAGTATAGGTTTGAATAGGTAATAACCATTAGCTATGTTATGCTAAAATATATTTTTAATACGTTTTTCTGCTAAACATGTATTCTTCTGAAGCACATGTCATCAATCCCAATACTTTACTGAAAATAAAAAGAATATAGAAAGCAGAGCTTGGATATCGCGGTATTTTTGCGGTATTTCGGTACACGGTATCGGTACCGGTTACCGCATCAGACTTGAAAAATACTGACTACCGCTACCGGTTACCGCATCTTAATTAAAAAATACCGAATACCGCTACCGGTTACCGCATCAATTTTGAAAAATGCGATATACTGCTATCTTTTATCTTATCTAAATTCAAATCTGAAATAATTTCAATTTTTACGCTGAAAAAGCATGATTTTATGAAATTTTAAAGTAGAAAAGTAGCAATTTATACAAAATTCCTCCTTGATTTCATAAAATATCCTTCAAAATCACCATAAACACACACGGAAAAATACCGATTACCGTAACCGGTTACCGCACAGAAATTGAAAAATACCGGTTACCACATGAAAATTAAAAAATACTGGTTACCGTTACCGGTTACCGCATTGAAATTGAAAAATACCGGTTACCTTAAGTAAAATACCAATCCAAGCTCTGATAGAAAGTAGCATTTTATGTTAGTTAAATAAAATCTTGAAGAAATGGTCAAAATTAAATTCAATTGGGTCTGAAAAGTTTTTACCATATACATACAAAATGTGCTGGAATTTTTTTGCTACGTCTAGACGTAACAAGTGTTCAGATGTGTGTTGCCCACAATGTTTTGTGTCAATAATACCTTCCTACGTTGTTGCAAATGCGGCCAACAGTTAATTTATTTCGAAATTGCACGAAGCTTTAATTTGATAAATTGGTCAAGTTAAGAGTAGTCCAATTTTTTGAAGAACATAATCATGAAGTTATGAATATATATATGTTCGATCGGCTTCCTTTTTATTTTTTGCATACATTCGTCGAGTTGCTTTACCTTTGGCCTTATTGTAGTAAGTTCTAAATTCAAATCAAAAAGAAGGTTGACGACGGTAAATCGACGTGGAATGTAACCAAAAAAGTCTTTAAAATTTTGATAGTTTCTATTTAGTATCATTGGAATACCCACGGAATACGTTTCTATTCTTCAACTTCAAAAACTACAAACTTCGACCTGTTTTGAACCCATATTTGCGTTACCTGTAAAAATCATGAAATCCTACTTGGTTTTATTAGCCTACAAGCTTAATCAGAGCTTGGACAGTTGTCTTTTTCCAGCATTTTTCATTTATTTTGACAAAAAATCCTTGAACTGGCGACAACTCAAGAAAAGCGAAAGATTAAAGCTACTTCCCTATTTATTCATAAACTTTGTCATCAACGGTCTTTTCGGAATAGGCAGTGGAATTTTTTTAGCGTTAGCAATCAATGCCAACCCGGGAATTCTACGGTTTGAACAACTCTTGATATTTTTTGTGGTTTGGATTGGCTACTGTTCATCAATTGAGTTCGACATTATATTGATTCTGTTTGGAAAGGAAGTGGTTTCGCTCACCAACTGGTTTTTACATTTGGAAGATCTTGACGACCAAACCAATAATGAAATGGTTTTCAGTTTACGCCTAGTAATAAGGGAAATCAAAATGGTTTTAAGAGGCCACACACACTGGCTCGGTCTCCTCTTAAATATGGTTGTTGTAAACTACTTCATTTCAGCAGTAGGCATGTCCATCGGGTTGGTGTGGTTCGACTGTGATCCTGGCTATTTGGTACTGACTATGGCAACTTGTTTATATGGAAATGGTGAAAACGTAGCATCAACTACCTTTATGGTTTTAATTCGATACATTTTAACAATGGCAGGAATCCAAGCAATGTTTCTTACCATACGCGCTTTATCAATGGCAGGCTATCAAATTGCTGTCTCATTATTGGTTTTTGTAAACCGTATAGAAAGAGACGAAGTGTTGAACAATCAATCTCTGAAACGATTCAGATACATTACATTGGCTAACAAAGTGGGATGTCAGCTTTCAAAATTTTCCATTGGGGGGATTCTTTTCGGTTGTTTTATTATGCTTGTTACTGCTCCTAATGTGACCTTCTTTTGCATTAGATACGGAACTAACCCTGTTATACCTGTTTGTGCTGGCTTTTTCACTTTGGTGGCACTTTTTGTAGCAGGTTTTGCCTTTGGAGTTGGCTGCAACCTAAATGAAAAGAGTCAAGGCATCCTACAGACGTGGGAACGACAGTTAGTAGAATATGGTAGATTTGATAGAAAATATTTTCGAAAAATAATAGCAAGTTTTCAAAATATTGCGATTCCAGTGAGCTTGGTCGGAATCATTGACACGGAAATGAAAATGAGTTACTTTGATTCTACGTTGAACTACATTGTCAACGTTATGATTGTTGTAAAGGATGGGTTTCAATGAGCATTTAAAATTGCCGTCGTTCTGTAGTTAATTTATTGCGACCTTGAGGTACATTGTTGATGTGAATCTTGTTTCAGATGACAAAAGCAGTTGTTTACCTGACATATATTAACTAGGTGTTGAAGCTCTGTATCTGAAATTGCTTGAGGAGTTCTATTGTAGTTAAGAAATTAAGTCGTTGTTGTTGAAGGTTTAATTGGTTAAGTATTCAGTAGTTGTAGTTGTTAAATTGTTGATAAATTGTAATCGTTAATTGCATAATTAGACATAAGTGGTTGTTAACAGCGCCAGTTTCTTTTAAATCTATGATAATGTTAAACTTTAATAGTAATGTTTGTATTTTCTGGCGTTGCTGAATGTTTGTAACGTTCTTCAATTTGTTAATAAAAGTTGTTTCTGAATTTGAATTGAACTTACAAATACTACAGCATGTTCTGGGGTTACCACAAAAATGCTTTTCGTAACTAAAATATTACTACTTATCAGAATCAGAATATCAGAATTACAATGAAATTCTTAAATGTAAGAGAACATCAATTTGTCTAACTTCCAGCTTTTGGGTTTGCCTAAGGTAACCCATTAAAGGACCCCTAAACCTTAGTGCCTGCTACCGGATAGAAAAGATTTTTTTCCACCAGCGTGCAGGTTGGATAAATATTGCAAATATCTTACTAACAAATTAGATAATTGGTCGAGTTTGGTTTTGAGATATATTTATCGATTGACATATTCATCCGTTTTTGCTTGCTGCTTCTGTAATTTGCAAATTGTCGTAAAATATGTAAACGTAAGCAAGATAACAACAGAATTTGACAGCTGACAAGGACACTTTTTTATCAATAACAAGGACGCTCGTTATAGCTAACAAGGTCGTTACTTCATATATAACAAGGACGTATTTAATAACTAACAAGGGCGTTTTTTATAGCTAACAAATCACGCTTCATTTGTCTTATATAAAGTAGATAGTTTTATATCAGTCGCAGTTTCTACTAAAACTAAAAGATTATTTGCAATAAGCGTTGTGAAATGCTTAGCTGTTAATGTTAAAGAAGACGCGAAAAGTCGGGACACAAAAAACGCATACTCACCAGGCCAACTAGATGAGTCCTAGAAAATAAACGATGGAATATTCTGATTCAGCAACCAAAACTGTGTAGGAAAATGGCCCTCTTATAATTCTGACTTTGCCACATACTGCGGCATAGACATAGAACAAAGTTGTGTCAAAACGTTGGTTTTCCAAATCACCAAAATTCTAGGGTGTAATTTTTAGATTTCTGAGGGTGTTTACTTTAACTTTGAACATTTTGACGCCCCCGAAAAGGGGTGCTTTCTTTTAGAAGGATCAAAAACCAATACACCATTCTAATCAGGTCAGCCTGCTCTTCATTTTTCGCTGTTGTTCATTTTGTTTGGTGAAGCCATGCCTGGACAAATTTCACCGGAAGTGGAATCGCCCATTTTGGAGCTTTCCAACAGTAACTGCGGTCAAAAAGCTATAATTTCATCATTAAAGAAGCACGGAATTCACGTGTCGAGGGCCGCAATATGCAATATAATTCATTTCAAATGAAAAAAAGGGCTGCGCAAGCTGTTGGAGCCACCGCACCACCAAGGAATCAAGTCAAGAAAAAGCGCACACCCGCCGTGATCAGGAAGGTCGACCTTTTCACCAAGAAAGAAAGTTCGTGAGATGGCTAAAAGGTGTCAAATTTCTCCCTATACGGTGCTTAAAAACATTCATAAAGATTTGTTTGAAAAAACCTTCAAAAACTGCCGTTCATGCGTCGAAAGACGGTCATCGGGCAAACCGGAAGTCAAACTGTAAGAGCCTCTACGAAGAGCATCTGGCGGGTGGAAAGAGTTAGTTAGCCGTCACACTAGACGAGAAACAGGTTTTCCTGAATGGCTACAACGGGTCGAGAAACATCTGCCATGCGAAAATCTGAGGTGGAGAACTTCGTGGTTGAGAAAAAAGAAACGTTTAGTGGCAAAATTATGGTGGTGGGTACTTTGCGAGGGTGGGTGGTACTTCCATTGTTTAGGGTTCCACCAAACGTCAACATTAATGTTCAATATGATATTGAGCACGTTTTTGAACCCATAGTCGAGGTCTACATCCCAAAACTTTTTGGAGAGGACGCCTACAAAGTATTTGTACACCACGACGCTGCCCCATTCCACACCGCTTGTTTGATTGCTGCTTGCGCCA
>JAQGAP010000960.1:0-24414 GCA_034697805.1 Orchesella bifasciata | reverse complement strand
CTTCCAGTGATCGTTGGAAGTGGCATCCCTACATGAACTTGGGTTTTTACCCTTTTTGAGCGTGTTATGCAACAATGATGATCCATTTGAAAGATGGATCATCCGTACAAAAACGAAAGATAACCCCTTTGCGGTGAATATATACTATACCTAAAATAAGTATTAAAATATTTTTAAAAGATGATCATAGAAAAATCAAGTACTAATTAGGAGATATTATTATATAATTTAAAACACTTAAACTTGAACTGTGGAAAAAATTTCATGCATGCAATTATAACTACGTATTTAAATTCAAGGGTACACAGACCTTTTACCAAAATGGCATAGCTAGCAGGATATGTTTTTG
Source organism: Orchesella bifasciata (assembly GCA_034697805.1). NCBI lineage: Eukaryota > Metazoa > Arthropoda > Collembola > Entomobryomorpha > Orchesellidae > Orchesella > Orchesella bifasciata. The sequence goes on along the minus strand of JAQGAP010000960.1, from coordinate 24,065 downwards.
CATTAAACTTTACAAATAAATCTGCTGCAAATTTCGATCCAGCTACTTACAAAAACTATAAGTGTACATGTATATTTTGCGTAAGAAAAATAAAAATGGCAAATTATCAACACATTAATAAATATTGATAAAAGCATTTTTCAAATGGTGTAAGATACCTTTCGTGCTGACGTCTTGTAAACCTGTATTCTTCAACCTTAAATCCCAAGTCCAGCCTTGTTACACTGATTTTGAGGGATTGCAGTAATGGAAGCATTTCCCAAATGTTGGACTTTTCCATACATGGCTTGACATTGCCTTCAAAATGGATTATTGATTCCTTATAAATAGCTGTGATCTCGCCTTCAACACAAAATGAAAGCTCAATATCTTGGAGAGCTTGACAACCCACCAAACAGTCAACAGTCTCAAGTGGAGAATGCCTAGTTTTAAGTTTAAATTTACGTAGATTTGGTAGGTCTAGAAATGAATTACGAAGGTCATTGGCATTTTCATCTATTACACTAGTTTCTAGATACAGTTGTTCCAGTGTATCTTTGAAGGTGGACGCTGCTTGGAAATCGAGTGCCAAATCTCTTACCTCTGACATCAAACACAGACTTTTAACTGGCCAACTCACCCTTTGCAGATTATCCAAATAATCATCATCAGTGGAAATCAAAGACAAATGTTCCAGATGGTTCATTTGTAAAGATGGAAATGTCATGTCAGTTGAAAGACCACCATTCACGAATAATTTTGGTAGGTGAGCTGCAAAAGTGCAGTAGAAATGGGAAACGGCACAAAACTTAATTGCAGCTTTTGCAAATGTCCCAACTTTGGAAAGGGTTCAGTTTGTGGCAGCACCTTGATGACACGCGGTACAGCCAGGGGTCTATATCGTTGATCAAGTGTTAAGATCAAACTCTTTAAATTTGGCATGAGTAAGAGCCAACTGCGCACCAGTCTGTACAATTTAATCAACGTTTGGTCATCAACAAGACGGAGTTCACAAGTCCAAATTTCCGAGCCGAACGCTTCCAACAATGCAGCAAAACTTTGCCGTTGGCGACGAACTAATAACTCAAAACCATTGTCAACAAAAATTACATGGCGAGTGATAAATGGATTGGTGCCTGGTGCAAAATTGTCAACCGTGCCATTCAGTGCGGCCACACTGTTGTTATGAAAATAGGATGAACAAGGGTGGTGATAGAATTTGTCCATATTTTCTTCGGGTTCATCTTCTTCCTCATCGTCATCCGCCTCAGACTCATATTCTGTCTCTTCCACAAATGGAATGTCGTGTAGAATGGGGTAATTTGCAAGATGGTCATCAACTGCCTTTTTCCACGATTTGGATACACTCCGCATATTTAGAACCGCCGGAGGGAAGACTCCGTCATCTGAGTCAATTGCATAACGTAACAAATCCCTCTCCTTTAACTCTGGTAGTCTCAAGTAATCAAAGAGGATTGGAAACACCTAAAAACAAGCATGATTTGGTTAGAAATTGAATTTACAAAATTATACTTAAATATTTGGTTATTAAAGTAAAACAGTAAATCACCTTTGGTAATAACAATGTTGCCCTCTTTTTCCTCAAAATCTTATGGAATGCTTTGCAAATCAGGTTTGCGCTCGCGATGTCGGCTGGAGAGTCCAAATTGTCTAGTACCATATCCCACATCTGAATAGAAAAAGATGTTAGACAGTGTTATTTTAATTTTAAAAATAAAAATGCATAATATTTATTTAATTTACCTCCATTGGAAGAATTTCTTCAGGGAATTTTGGTTGTTTATTTTGCAAGTTCATTTTGCTATAATAAAAAATATTTATTTTAGTTAGACTAACCTATTTTCACATACAATACAAAGTACTAAACTAAACCATTCATGTCATTAGAAAATTAAAACTATTACCTTAATACACCTTAATTAATTTCAGAAAAAAATCTCAACTTTAAAATTTTGTCGGCTTTAAGTTTTTGATGGTATTTTGAAACCAACGTGGTCACCACAGAAACAATTTTATTGAGAATTCAACTACAAGAGTAATTCTGAATTATAATCCAATTCTTAGCAGTTGCTCACTTTTTAACTAGGAGTTTTGAATGTTTTATGCGGAGAATTGAGTACTTTGGGAAGATTCAACTAGCAGGACCAAACAACTCGCTCACCAAACCTCTACTGAATGCAAGAAAACATTATGGCACGTTGCATTAGAAAACCACAAAAAAACTTAACTTGATCCTTATGCATCTGTAAGGCTTGCAACCCTTGCTGCACATTTCAACCACAAAAATTTTTAACATTGTCATTTATTAGGTGCTTGCGTACGTACATATAAGTTGATGCCACAAAAATCTAACAATGTGTTCTATTTTTGGAAAAGTCCAGCTTTGCTAACCACTTTTTTTCAATTGAATTGAATTGCCATTATTTACGTGTTTTCTTATATCAACCAAAAGGCTCCCTACAATAACACGAAACCACTTTTTTTTAAAGATGTATCTGTTTCAGTAAGGAAACTTTGTAAAGTAAAGACGGTTAAAATCATATACGTTTATGCAATTGGGTTGGTGGGAAATCAATATCATGTTGAGCCTAATGAGCCAAGAATAACACTTGAGCAGAAAAATGGTAGTTTTTTAGTACTAATCGTAAGATATTTAGTTAATGAAGCATGGCATAATTGGTAAATGATATATATGTGAAATTTTTTAACACGCTTGCGACTGAAGTATACATTATGAAGTATTTAGATCGCGTATGTAATGTTATCAATCTTTTCCTGGACAATAAAAAATGTTTTGATATTTGACGTAAACGGTTAACGGTAACGGACCGACGGTAAACGGACGATGCATAATGTACTAATCAAAAAACTGTAAGCTACATGCCGGAAATGTTCCAAGCTTTTATGTCTAAAGAAAATTTAATTTAATTTTAAAAAATAATAATTTAATAACTATATAGCTATTAATTCCGGCAACGTGCTTATTCATTGTTGCATCTAGATCCTGTCTAATATCATGTTATGCACTCGATATCAGAGATGCGGCATGTAATTTGGATTTCGTTGTGGAGTTAAAAGAACTCAGCTCAATTTCATTTTACGTTACCACAATAAATACCGGGTTAATGCAGAGGACAAGTGGACGAAGTCGAGAGCAAGTTTACACAATGAAACCAAAACCAGACAACTGATAAGAAAAGTCCATAGGCACACCTACCTCTCAAACACGGGCAGTTAAGATAAGACTAGCATCAAAAATTGAGCCCAAAATCATCTCATTTGATATGAGAGTCACGTAGCACTTTCCTCGCTTGTAATAATTATCGCATTTGGAACATACTAGTTAAATGGTTCACATCAGACATTGAACCATGGATAATTCACACGGGAGGCGAGAAGATGAAGAGCAACAGCTTTCCAATATTGAAATTGTGCAACCACCCAGCTCCGATGGAGACACTTTGAGAAGGAGAGGTGGTTTTTCAGTTAAAAAATATATCAAAAAACGGCTTCCAATCTTGAAATGGCTCCCAGAATACCGACCACGAACGGATTGGCTTCCAGACACCATCTCAGGGATTTCCGTGGGGTTGACGGCGGTTCCACAAAGTATTGCTTATGCGGATGTGGCTGGGCTAACTCCTGAAGTAAGAAATAAAAAAATAAAAGATTTTTATTTAATTTTAAAATAATTTTTTGATATTTTTTTAAAAATCCAGTATGGTTTATACTCCTCCTTCGTCTCCTGCTTTGTCTACATCTTCCTTGGCTCCTGTCGCCAGATGACCATTGGTCCAACCGCTTTGATGGAACTACTCGTCTACGAAACTTGTGGGGAAGCGTTCCCCCAATGTGTCATTTTGGTGGGGTTCTACTCCGGCTGCTTCCAGCTTTTAATGGGTCTCCTCAAGCTGGGTGCAGTGGTCAGTTTGATATCTGACCCGGTTACGATAGGTTTCGTTGGCGGTGCATCTCTAACAATCTGTTCCTCCCAAATCAAGAGCTTTCTTGGGCTCTCAGGTGCCAAAGGGGACAGTTTCTTGGACAGTATCATAAAGGCAGTGGAAAATATAAAAAGTGCAAAGCTCTGGGACAGCCTGTTAGGCTTGGGCTGCGTGATTTTCCTCTTGGTTTGCAAAAACCTCAAGGATTACATTCCGAAAGAGGCTCCACCTCTGGTTGGAAAACTGCTCTGGATTTTATCCCTTAGCAGGAATGCTCTTGTGGTGATAATTGCCTCGGTGATTGCTGCCTCCCTTTCAAACCCCCCTTTTGCACTGACTGGAAAGGTCAAGAGTGGATTTCCGCCTGTTGGTCCACCTCAATTTAACCTCCCAGTAGGAAACGCCACCTCAGGTGGAACCCTCACCTTCTGGGAAACTTGGGAGGAACTTGGCACAGCTCCGCTAACCATCGCTGTTATTTCCATCCTCCAAAACGTGGCGATTGCCAAAGCCTTCGGGAGTGGGCAGAGTATTGACGCCACGCAGGAAATGATCGCTCTTGGAGCCTCCCACATTATTGCCTCCTTTTTCAGCTCGCTCCCCACCGCCGGCTCGTTCACAAGATCCGCTGTAAATGAGGCGAGCGGGGTCAGAAGCCCTTTTGGAGGAATTGCCACGGCGGCGTTAGTCCTCTTTGCGCTCAGCTTTTTAACCGAATGGTTTCAATACATTCCGAAGGCGAGTTTAGCAGCTGTGATTCTCTGCGCGGTACTCCCGATGATTGAGTATGAGAGCTTGTGGCCGATGTGGAAGGTTTCCAGTAAGTTTTTAAATAAAATTCCCAGTGAAAAAAATAATCATGATAATTTTTTGGAACAGAACTGGACGTGCTGACAAGTATCATCACGTTTATTGGCGCACTCTGGCTTGGCATGGAATATGGACTGGTTATTGGAGTGGGAGTCAGTCTAGCGTTGTATTTGGTGAGCCCAGTTCGTCCCAAAATGGAGTGGAGGATTATTGAAGCCCATTCTCGTTCTTCTTCAGTTGATCACCCCCAGTCTCAAAATGCCCCACTTTCTTCTCAAAAACAATACCACTTGATTAAGCCCGAACAAGGGTTCTCGTTTCCGAGTGTTGATGCCATCCGAACTAAAATCAACAAGGTGGCCCTTTCCCACCCCGAAGTGGATGTGATAGCCCTAGACTGTCAGAATATGATAGGGTTGGACTACACCTCAGCAAGTGCCCTCGCTTGTTTGGTAAAAGCGCTGAAGAAAACTGGAAAATCTCTGGTTTTTGTTAATAATACACATCTACCCTCATGGAAGGGGATTATGAGCTCGGTGGGGCTCAAGGAACCGGAATGTTATGATAATTTTGAGGAATTTGAGTCACAATGGTTTAAAGATTAGAAATTAAGTTTTATAACATTTATATGCTCACCCGTGAACAATTTACGAGATAATCAAAAGGTTAATTAACGTAAAACAGGAAAAAATCATAACATGAATAAAACCAATGATTCACTGCCATATCTTAGCTTATGTTTTTTATGATAAAAAAATCTATAGTTTGTTTGTAGTTGATTAAATTCAAACACGCACGGTTTTGTAGTTTAATTGTTTTCTTACGTATTCAGCCGGATATTAGGTTTACATCCTTAATGTAAGCAAATCAGCTTTTTGTTAAGGAGTACTTATTAGTCCATAGCTATTTATTAAAAACTCTGGTGAACATTAAATAGATAAACGAAGTTTGTGTCTACAGTATTTCCGTTTAGTCTCATTCCATCAAAGTCTTAGCTATAAACAAGTGCAAAAAATTTTCCAAAACATGGCAAAGAAATTTTCCCTCACGACTGAAAACAAGCAGTATTTTGCAATTATGCTTCAGTTTTCACTAATTCTTTTCACAGCGCCTGAAAGCGTACAAAAGATCTTTACTTCTAGAAAGCATCTAGAAAGCAAGCCATTGATAATTGAAAACCTAAATGAATATCTTAACCTGTTTCCTGGTTGCCTTCTAAGCATTACCTCCCACGGTGACTTGAACTTTCACCCCCTAAAAGTTCAAATCAAAACATAAGCGTTTCTAGACCACAAAATTGCGAAGCAAGCCTTCTGATATTTAACTCCAAAAAATCAACATCATCATGTAAAAAAATAAACCTCCAAGCACCAACAACAGTTCAATGGCCTCTACACCTGATTCCAAAAAACGCAAGTTTAATAAAAGCTCTGCTTGGGACAAGACTGTATTACGAGATTTTGGTTTCTGAATGGAATTCCCGTTGCATATACAAGTGGTTTGAAAATGTATTTCAGGAGAGATTTCCACCATATCAAGCAAACGTGTGGGGAATCCACCATCAACCAACCACTGCTTGGGAACTCCTTCACTTTGGATTAAGTCAGGATAATTTCAAGGGGCAATTTGTGACTTCAGTGACACTATTTTGTCACCACTGTGTCGAGTGGGAGCCAATAACCCCAATTGAAATTCACAATTCTTCATATTTTCCTTTAAAAGAGGAGGTTTTGCATGAAAGGATTTCATCCCTTAATGAATATACAGATACAATACATTGGGTTATAAATCCCTCAGAATTTTCTCCCAACTCGAAATCAAACCGTTTCAGGTATCCCAAAAGTTATGAAGAGCGTGAGTTCCATTTTAGCGGTACAAGCCTCCATAAACTAGCTGTTGAGCGACTTATATTTCACATATTGGGCAACTCAACCTACTTCGTTTTTGACGAAGAACAATGTAGAGGTTGTCCTCCATATGAAAGGAAACTATACCCCACTCTTCATTACCAACCATGGCACCCCAACCTCCGGTTCATGTTCCCAATTCATCAAGACACCCTGCATTGGATTAGTTGTGGACATCGCCCTGGAAGGCTGCCATTCTTGGAGCTGATTTCCTCCTACAGAGTTTTTGCTTGGGTGGCTATAGCAACCACAATCTTGTTCTTTCCTATGTTGTTCCTAGAGGTTGAAAGAATTGCAGGGAAAATACGTGGGATGAAGGGTTTTCGGCGCAGAGATAAAATTCAAAGCTACATTTTGGGCTTCATTTCCCCAATCATTGAGCAAGGCCCAGATGGGGTGTCATCTGCATTTGAAGAGATCTCCGTGCTCAAAATTTGCATGGGACTGTATCTCCTAATGTGTATCATTCTAAGTAATGGATACAAGGGAGAAAATCTCACAAAATTGATTTCTCCCGTTGCCCCACTACCTTTCAGCTCTTTTGAGGAGCTCGTAGCCAATAAGTATGTTGTGTTAAGCAATCCATTGGTGCTAGGAACTAGCAGTATAGATGCAGAACAATTAATAAGCATTATTCGGAACCAGGGTCTTGCTCACAACCGGAAACGACGACATCAGATTACCGTAACCGACAGAATCACGAGAGAGAAGTTTCAGCTTCGAAGCAAACTTGCCCATTATATTGTCCTAGGTGGGAGTGTTTCAAAGGCGGAACAGTTTATTCTCAATAATACCCGAATCAATATGGAACTTCCTCCGAAAAATGAGAAGTATCCAAACTGGATTCTCAGGTCAGGCTTGACCCACCTATATCATTGTTCGCAGCACCCCAACATAGCTGTTGTGATTGATAAATCCCGCATGATAAAACTTCAAACGGAGTACGTTGCAAGTTATCATAGAAGAACAAAGGCCTACCACCTGTCTTTTGGAAAGGATACTCTAGCAAAGGGCTTGAAGGGACTTGTAATGTTGCATTGGATCAATCCAAAAATAGTTACGAGAATGAGGGCCATGTACACCTCTGGAATTATTGAGAGAGAGGAGAAATTCAATGAAAGCATTTACAAGGAGGAAGGAAAATTGGTGGATGTCCCAGTCATACATGAGTTTTACCCGAGTAGTTTTAGAGGAAGCATTAGACTCGTGTTTCTTATTCCCATTGCTGGTTTTCTGTTGAGTCTATTAATATTTATTAGGGAATGTAAATTTTTGGGAATATGCAGCAAACAATCAGATTGTTTACGAAAGAATATTGTAGTAAAATTCGAGACGGAATGAGCATAGATAGAAATGTGCATATAATCATAATAATGTACCAGAATGTAATTATGATAATACTTACATTAACTCAATGTATTAAAAATTAAAAATTAAATATTTCAACGCTGAATTGTTTCACTGGGACTAACTTTAAGTATACATATGTAAATTAAGTATATTATACACGTTTTTATCGCAAGCAAGTAAATTATATAAATAAATAAATTCCCTGTTACAGTGAATAATGATAGAAATTAAAAAATTCCCTGTCACAGTAAATATTATTTAAAAAATTCCGTTTTATTAAATAAATCACAAAAGTTTCAAATTCGTGTCTTTATTTCATTCAATAGTTTACCAACTCAAAAGTTACATGAAATGTTTACACTTTTTGTCCCATAATGTTGCTTCGCAGCAAAAAATCAGGTTCTAATTTGAAGTTATAAATGGGGAAATCATTTTCCCGAGAAAAACAGAAATGGTTTATACTTTTGCCGTTTTAAAAACTTTTCATGTCATTCTGTAGTTGGAATTGTCATCTCAGCAATCTTTCTCGTGCTGTGTAAATTTAATTTTAAATATACTCTCAGTAACGTTCTTAGGACATCCTTAGGAATCCCTTTTTAGGAAAAGAAGGAAAATTACTTGTTTGACTAATATAACATTCATAGGCATGGGGATTTATGAGACAGGTACCTTTTTCCAGGAAATTATTGACTGAGAATACTAAGGTTTTGTAATACGACGCAAGCTGAAAATGTTGTGAATGAAATTTCTCGTGAAAATAATGCAAGAAACTACCATACAGGCAAATATTTATGTATTTACATGAATTAACTATTTTTTATCTTATTAAATTATCTTATTTCTTAAATTATCAATGCAAATTTTCGTAGTGTTTTAATTTTAATTGGATAACTAACTGATGGCAATAATTAGTAGCTGTTATAAATAATTTCATTATCATACTAATGTCTAATGCTAGAAAGATTTTGAGAACTGGAACTCGTGGAAGATTTCTACTCCCTTTGCATCATCACTCACTGGTTGCATTGCAAGACAGTTTATGAAGCAAGAATCTTCGTCATTTCGGCTCTGAAGCTGGCTCTGGCAGCAGGAGTTTAACACTCACGCTATGTAAGGATGCTGTGCAGAGCAGAAGTCTTCCAGAAGGAAGATTTCACATTGGTACAGTTCCCCTGTATCCAGTGTGAGTAGAAGAGTAGTGGTCCTTGGTCTGCAGTCTACTCTCAAAATGGAAAGAAAGACAAAGCTGTTCCATTCTCAAGATAGCTTGCGTGTTGCAAACTAGTTTCTAATGACTGACTATTCACTTCATGGTCAAATGCGTTTAGTTCGCAGAATTTGCAACTTTTTGCATGCATGAAATAATGATGCTAGAAGATGCTGACGTAGTTCTTCTTGACTCAGGTATTGGTGTACGTAATTTAGTCTTGTTTTGCAGTTTGAACTTATCACAATCATTCTGAGCTGTGAAAACAATTTCAACATGATGAGAACAATTAACGTTGTGTTTGGAGTTTCAATTTTATTACTGATTCAAATGCAACTCGGAATATGTGGAGTCACAACCCAACCCCCTTCCGTTTCATTGGAGAATATCATAATCGCAAACAATCTCACTTGTGGAGGACCCATTGGTAACTCACTTTTCTACATATCTACCAACTACAATATTTGATTGGGATCAAATATATTTTAGCACGATGTAGCTGACCTGACAACTGACCTGTTTTCAGATCGATCTTTTGAAAAGGAAGGACGCTGCCCAAGCCCAGAATCTTACGCAGGTTGCAGCCTTTGCGTGGATGGTTGCTCATCTGATGCAGATTGCAAGGATGTTCCGCACTACAAATGCTGTTACGGGGATAGATGTGGGAACAGGTGTATGGAACGTGTTGAATGAAATCCTAATAATTTAATAAAACTTTTTGAGGTGATGCTTATTGACAGTAATAAAAGTTTATTCGATAGAATAAATGAAATATAAATAATTTGTAACTAGAATGCCACTTGTCGAACACAATAACTCATTCATTCAGTCATCAATTTGGTCTAATTTTCTCTTTCTCTCCGACCTCTCAGCGGAAGTTGATGATTTGGCACTCAAAATCCGTTCCTTTACCTCACAAAATGTCACTCTGCCAAGCATAGACTTCATAGGTCTCCAACCACCCCCGTCTGCAATTTGCCTCAAGGATTTTTGGAGGAGTTCTTGAGAAGCGACCATTTTAAAGGTTGTACCATTCCAAAACCTTCGATTCCAGAATATAATGCACCAGCCCAAAAACAAAGGGTGAAGTATGGAAACCGACCAGCCCTCCAAATAAACTTGTGTCAAGGTGTACTTCTTACTGACTTGTTTCAACTCCCTGATTTCATCCAGAGTCAATCTAGTTCTGAACTGGTGATAAGATTCAGTCCCGAAAATAGCTTCTTTTGGAAGAAGCTCAGCATCCCTCGTGTTCAAAATCCAATTACCGGAGCCGAGTTGAGCATAAAACGAGAAAAACTCCCGTTGCAGCTCCAGCACGTTAATAAAAAATTGAGTGGAGTTTTTGTCGGCTGAGATTTTGGAAGCGGAAGAATCTCGCCACTCTTTGGAAAAATTGAAGTCTGTGGAAAATCCGACATCATATTTTTGAAAAACCAAAAGTTTTTTGTGTGGGCGTTGCAAAATCTGCCACGGTTTGGGAATAACTCCTTTCTGTGCGAGAAAATTGATGATCATCCATTCAAGCCCGGCAGGTTCGGGTGCAAAAGCGTGGGATTTCACGGGATCCTTGTACACCGGCTTAGATATTTCAACACGGTTCCGTGTCGCCCAGTAATGCATCAAAATGAAGAAGGGGCGGACGCGAGGGTCGAATTCCCAAAGGTATTTGACTAGACGACAAGTTTGCACCTCAGTCAAGAAGAGGATGTCAGCAACAATGCTAAATTTGAGACCAGATTGCTCATGCTCGAATTGATATGCTCGGGTTTCCCAATGCTCATTTCGGTTGACGTTCTGAAGTCGATGGACTCCAGGGAGGATTTGTTGGGCGGACGGAGACGAGAGGAATTTTTCAACGTCTTCCAGAGAAAGTCGGAAGGCTTGGACGTTGTCTTCCGTTTCGGGATCACTGTTCTCAATTTGTCCTGAGAAATGAAAAGACGATTTGAAGTTTATGGAGTTAATTTTTGAAAAAATTAGAAGCACTATCATTTTTTGCTACCATTTGCATCCAAAAAGAAAAGGAGTTCATTCGTCCCTTGACTCCAGAGCTTGAGATACCAGTGCCGAAACATGTAGAGCTTGCAGGATGGGTAGCGGGTGGAGAAGATTTGGCGACATTTCTCCATGATTTCCAGAGCCAAGTTGAATTCTTTGTCGGCTATCTCAATCTCATCGCAAATGGCTTTGAACTGACTGTGAAGTGGAACTAATGGCTCACCCAAATGGTTTTCTTCATTTTGATGACCATTATCTTCTGATCTCTTCCGTTTTAGTCCGCTTTTCTGGGTAGAATTAGTACTGCATTCTGTCTCGGAGTGAAATCTCTCCAGCAGTTCATCCCCTTCAGGAAAAGAGGAACATTATTAATAAAAATCTTAACAACAACGAGTAGATACCTGATAAGTATTCAAATTCATAAATTACATTCCAATTCCAGATAATCTGTCGCCCGTCTCAACTGAATTAGTTGATTGTCAATGAGAACTGGCTTCCTTCCACTTTCCTCCAGCACCTCTTCTGCCTTATGTCTAAAAAAATATATTCCAGAGTTTAATAAAACAGTTTTAATTCCCAAAAAAGGTTGTCTGGGACAACAAATCAAAGTTAAGTTTAAATTTACAAATTGCCAACGTACTTGCTTTCAAACTGAAGTATTCCAACTCGAGGTCGATGCTCACTCCAAACAAAGTCTGTGACGATTGTATTCCTCTCCCTCAACGTGAAGGAGTAGAGCACATCCTCCCTGGCAATTGGAAACTTGGCAAAGGCCACCAAAACACACTCCTTCACTTTCAAATCCCACGAAAGACACTCCACTCTCGCCTGATTTTGATGAGGAGGCTGGAGTAAATGACAACACCATTCTTTTCGCGTTTCAAAAGTGATTTCACAAACTGAACAATGTAGACCCCAAGCTGACACCATTGTGAATCAGTTGACATTGGAGGTGGTGATGTCGAAATGAGTGAATATCAAAAGTTAAATTAATTTAACGAAGCGAAAAACAGCTAAGCTTCACAAGTTTCAACTATTTACATTCTCAAAACAAGAGTACGGCAGATATGAGCACGACCCCGCAACAGATTTTGGATTTATGGGGAAAAGTGCGACGTAGTGAAGTGTTCATCTGTTTGTCTGTACTATTCAGTCTGGGAAAAGGCTGTTAGTGTGAATACGTAGCGTGCAAATTTGGGTTCTTTTCAATGCAACATATTCATCAGTTTTCAGGCTTTTAATGTTAATTTTGGCGTAAGTAATGGGACTTATTACGTAGCTGAAAGCTAGTCATAATTCTACTGAGTCGTCCGTCTGTCTGACTGTCTGTCCGTCCGTACGCACTCTCCTGTCCACATGCGTTGACTGATTTGGACCAAATTTGGCACATATGTAGTACTTCTCATGGGCATTGCACTGAAAACTTTTCAACAAAAAATCGGTCGCGCGCTTTAAAAGTTATGCGCGCGCAAATACAAAAAGTCGTCCGATTTTACTGAAAATTAGTATTTAAGGGTAGTTTGACATGCTGAATCGAATGGTTACAATAGTTTTAATTCAAATTTACAATTTCATAGAGTTTTAAGGGCGTAAATTTGAAAAATCGCGTTTTTCAGATAAATAATTCATGAAATGATCATAGTCGCACTAAATGATCATAAAAGCATGAACTGTCATTCATAAGCGCATAAATGTCTTTCATTAGGGCGTTCATCTACGTTTCTCAGTCCACTTACGTGGCTTTTATTTACATTTACAAATGAAAAAAGCTGCGGATGATAATACAATGACATTTTAATGATACATATGCTAGAATTTAATTGAAGTTGACGTTGGATTTAATGAACCAAGCCAATATTTGAAATCTTAGCCCCGTTAATAAATACGAATGCTTCTGTAAGCGCCCATTAAATTAATTAAACCGTCGAATTCTCATGCATTCGCTGCCTAACTTCAGAAAAGATTACGGATAACCGTAGCTTCATATCAAATGGTGTTAAATTTTATTACAAATTACTTAATTTGTAGTTTTATTACAAACTAAATTAATGTGATTCGAATTACATGCATTATGATAATGCCATTATCGTGAAAAAACGACGGAAGCAAATTTTGTACAGAATGTATTCCTACATAATCAATACTTGGTGTTACGCAAATTGCTTGGATGGATACAACAATGACTTTAAATTAAACAGAAAAAATCAAATCGCAAGCATCCAAATTTGCACTCATTGGAGCTAACCAGCAAGCCGATCCTAGGCTGCATGTCCCAACAAACACGATTGAATGCAATGGGATAAAACCACCTGTGTGCATAGCAAGGTATTATACACATGCATGAGACACAAACAACAACCTGTGTTTGTTCCGTATACACGCTTCAATTTGCAAGTTCAATACTGCAATCATCCAAATTAAATAGGAATAATATATTTGTTTCAACTTGTGATTGGTAAGCTTTTCGAAAGACTTAAAGTATATTTGCTTGTTATTAGTCGTATTCAATACATTTACTCATTCATATTTGGCTACAAGTTATTTATTTACATTTCAGTTCCAGGTCGTTGTTCTCAAATGACGACTATGGGCAAGTTCCGGTGTCTGTTTTGTCCAAAAAGCTACTCTACAAACTTTAAGCTAGAAATACACCTAAGGAGCCACACTGGAGAGCGCCCATATATGTGCCACCTCTGTCCAAAGTCGTACATGGAAAAGGGAGTTCTGGGCACCCACCTGAGCCACCACGTTCGAAATGGAAAACACTATAAATGCAGCCTCTGCACTTATCCATTTTATACAGCAGCCCACCTCAATGCCCACCTCGTGAATGTGCATAATGTTCATAATTTGCCGAAGGAAGGGTGTACAATATGTGGAAAAATGTTTACAAAAGGCAACAAAATGAAAGGGCATGTACTACGTTGTCACACTGAAACGGTAAAAAAACATGAGTGCTCCGTTTGTGGAAAGTATTTAATAACCTTACAATCACTCGAAAGTCATTTAAAAGTGCATACAGGAGAAAGGCCTTTCACCTGTCCAAAATGCCCGGCCAGATTCGCTCGAAAGGGTCAGCGCACTTCTCATTTGGCACGGATGCATGGGGTTGGTGTTCGTCTCAACTGTCCCGTCTGCAATAAAAACATGGGTTCAAATTCTGACCTGGAGGTGCATATGAGAACGCACACGAATGAGAAGCCATTTTCGTGCAAAATGTGTCCAAAAACTTTCTCAACTGCTGCAAGTCTCAAAACTCATACTGGAACCCATTCTTCGGAGAAGCCGTTTACTTGCAGCATTTGTGGGAAACGGTTTTCATCTCCTGACGCCTACAAAGCGCATTGCCTACGCCACACAGATCAGACTCTGAGTTATCCATGTGGGGAATGTTCACTTAGTTTTTATAATTCGGGGAGACTCAAGGCTCATGTTGATGCCGTGCACAGGCAAATACGACGATATTCTTGCAACCTTTGTGAAAAGAGTTTTTATTCGATTACAAATCGGGACCGACACATTAACACCCATTTGAAGGAGACTCCGCACAAGTGTGAGGTCTGTGGAAAAAGTTTCAGCTACGCTGACAGTGTAACCCGTCATTTGAAAACAATGCATACCAGTTCTGTAGAACGGTATCAGTGTACAAGATGCACATTTGCTTTTATAACTGAGACTGAGTTGCTCCGCCATTACTTGAAACAGCATGTGGGTTCAAGGGATGACCTTTTAAATTGCTTCTTTTGTAAATATCGATGTTGCAGTTTGACCAAGTTGGAATTCCATTGCACAAAACATACTCGTGAGCAACCCTATTCTTGTTCAGATTGTCCTCTATCATTTGGTAGGTTAGACAATCTAAACTCGCACATGAAAAGAATGCACTCGAGCAAAATGACTGGAACGATAAAATGTTTAAAAAAAAGATCATGAAATGCAATAATTCCTACAAATTCCTATTTTGAATTGTGGAAGTTGCTAGAAATTAGAATGGTAATTTGTAAAAACATGTTTTTGAGGTTAGCGTATTGTAAATTTTTGTAAAGTTGTCAATCTCTTGGTGATTTATTGTTACTTTTTTAAATATTGCAGTTATGTAATGAATGCAAAACGTGATATAAACATATAAATAAAACAATCAATTTAAGTATTTGTGGCAGAATTGTACTTAAACTTAATCTCATCATTTCCAAAACGCATTGTCAAAAAATTTGTTTGTTATAAATGTCAACGTTTGTAAGAGTTCAGTACCAAAGCCAATGCCAATTCAACATAAGGTCAATATGAGCAGTTGTGTATATATTTTAGGAAAAACGAGTGCTAGTTAAAATGTAAAATATACACTAGTACCAGTTTTGCTAAAAACTGAAAGACGTCATTGCATGGGTTCAAAGTTTGTAAACAAATATTCATGAACATAAAAACAAACTTTCAAGTATTTAAAAGTTAACATCATCGTCATCAAACTATATTGCAAATATGTACAACATGTGCTTGCATAACATGTTGAGCACCAAATCTACAAAGAATTTTGGATTGATATGTGGAGAAATGAAACTGACAGCCAATAAAGAATCATTAATACCTCCTTTATTGTTGAAGAACATGCATTGTAATTTAATGATAGCTTAAGAAGTACCTTCATGGGTAATTCACCCATTTGCAAGTACGGAGTCAAATCCTCATTCAACAAGCTTGAAGTATAGGTAAAACTTGTAGCTGATGTGTTCTGAGCAACAGGTTGATAGTGGACTGTCTATGTGAAATTCAGAACCAAGCAATCCAAGCATCATCAACCACCTGTGTAAATTGCAAACCAAAACAGGTTTAGAGACTCAACTCAGCTATACCTTCACACACAAATGCAACCTTACTAAAGCTTATATACAAATATTGTGTAGTGCACCATTCACACAAACCGAAAACAAAACTTTTTCTTACCTTCATTTCATCTCTTTATAGTAAACAATAACACATCGTGGAAGATAATTAACTACCAGAAATACGTACTTATTACTGTTACGACTATCTGTCAGTGACTCATCTTTTAAATTGAATTCTTGTGTTACTGAAAATTTCTCAAGGTGTAAAAATAAAACCCAAGTTGTTTCCAAGCTGAAATCGTAAAATTCTAGTGTTCCTCAACTTTGTGTTTTGTTGTGACAAAGCTTAAAAATGTCGTTAAGCAGGTTCCCATGTCCATTTTGTCCAAAAACGTATTCAATACTAAGCAAGCTAGAATCACACTTACGGACACACACTGGTGAGCGTCCATTTAGTTGCCACGTTTGTTCAAAATCGTTCAAGGAAAAGGGTACTCTCCTCACACATTTCAGTACTCACACCAAAGTTCGAAAATCCTACAAATGTAGTCAATGTCCGGCCGCATTTTCAATCCCAAGGCGCCTCCAAACTCACCTCATTGAAGTGCATAATATGAACAACTTGCCAAATGAGGAATGCAAAACATGTGGGAAGGTGTTTAGAAAGGGAAAGAAAATGAAGGGTCATGTTCTTCGCTGCCACACGCAAACAGAGAGACAACGCGAGTGTTTCGCTTGTGAAAAGTCGTTCAAAACCTTGCAATCACTTGAAAATCATATAAAAGTTCATACAGGAGAAAGGCCTTTCCCTTGTCCAAATTGCCCAGCCAGATTTGTTCAAAGGGGTCAACGAACGTCTCATTTGGCACGGAAACATGGGGTTGGTGTTCGTCTCAAGTGTCCCGTTTGTAACAAAAATATGGGTGGAAATGCAGACCTGGAGGTGCACATGAGAACGCACACGAATGAGAAGCCTTTTTCTTGCACAATGTGTCCAAAAACTTTCTCCACACATGGAAACCTCAAGACTCATGGCAGAGTTCACGGCCTGGAAAAGCGGTTCTCATGCAGCATTTGTGAAAAACGGTATTCATCTCCTTCAGCCTACAAAGCTCATTGCCTACGCCACACTGAGCAGACTCTGCGGTATCCCTGTGGTGAATGCTCATTATCTTTTTATACGACGTGGAAACTCAAGGCTCATGTTGATGCTGTGCATAGGCAAATACGACGCTATTCTTGCAACCTTTGTGAAAAGAGTTTCCAATCGAATGCAAATCGGGACCGACACATTAACACACATTTGAAGGAGACTCCGTACAAGTGTGAAATTTGTGGGAAAAGCTTTGGTTACGCAGAAACTTTTAAGACACATGTAAAGCATGTGCACTCAAACTCTGAAGAACGGTTTCAGTGTACAAAATGTACGTTTGCTTTTAAAACTGAGACTGAGCTGCTCCGCCATTACTTAAAGGTTCATGTGGGTTCTGGTGATGACGTTTTGAATTGCTTCTTTTGTGAATATCGGGGTTGCAGCTTAAAGAAGTTGGAGTTCCATTTCACTAAGCATACTCGTGAACGACCGTTTTTTTGCACAGTTTGTCCTTCGTCATTTGGAAGCTCTGACAACTTAAACTCGCACATGCAACGACTGCACCCAGCAAAATGACTGTAAAAACGGTTAAAATGCTCTCAATGAATTTTATGTAATGCAGACGCGACGAAGACGACATAAGCAAATAATTTTTATTTGGGATTCTGGAATGTCAATGTTAGAATTATGAATAATAGAAAGAAAGAAAGAAATGTAATAAAAAATAATATCAATTAAGGCAAGCGTATTATGAAATTGTAGTTTTCGTACTGATTGTCTATTACTTCTAAAAGTGCCATGAATACTGTAGATGAAATAAACAATAAATATAGTTTTGGAAATGTTAAAAGTTAAAGGAAAATTTAAGATAATAATTTTAAGTTTTCAGCGAAAATGATTCAAGGTTTACATTTTATTTCCCATAAAATTCCCAAGATTTAAAAAACTGAAATAAAACTGTTCCAAGTACTACTCTTTACTTCTATTAGTCGAAATGAGTATCATCACAGACCAAGCTGAGATCACTGCCATAAATTTAGAGATCACAACCGTATACGGTTCCCCCTCATAATATCGTAGTGCAATTTGTTCATAAGCAGGTCATGCCAACCGACCACGATTCCCATTTGTAGAATAACGCTGTTGCAATATTTTTGAAGACGACGAAGACATGATTTTGTCACAATTTTTACATATTCGTCCTCTTTGACAATGAACTCAGAGACGTTGAAAGCTTCTTCTACAGATGTACCAATTGAATTGAATTCTTTTCCAAATAAAGACGTAGGAGAATTAGAAAACAATGGTTGACAATAAATGATCTTGTAGCCGTGCTCTACGAATTCCTTGATCGTGTTGAACTGGCCCTTGGGTGCTGCAGTGACAGCAAAAATGCTAGTCAATTCATTTGAATAAAGTTGCGTCATGAGAAATGCAATTAAATAAATCACGAGTACATGGCGACAGTGCCCATCCTACCGTGTCGAGACCTGTCGAGTGCCTGACAGGCCGGGACTCTGATACGGGGTCAAAAGGCCACAAAATTGATGAAAATGCGTAGAAAAAGCCTTAAAATGGGGATAATTTCAGCTGCTCGACAGGCCGGGACTGAAAATTAAATTCCTAGGATGGGCACTGCATGGCGAGGATTAACCGGTGCTCCGAAAACACTGAAGATAAATCTCACAATATCCTCACTTACCTTTGCAGCTTGACGGCGATGCCTGTAGAAGCAAAGGAATGCGAATGAAAGTATCCATGTTCCTTTGCTAAAGGGTTAATACCATGTTGAAAAGTTTACAAGCTTCCCTTTGTACTCTCTCTTTTTGGTACAATAATGGACTGTAATTGAGTCCAAACTATAAAAATGCAAGCGGGCAGTCGTATATAAATCTACATTCCAAAAATAAATCTTTGCATTGACTATTTCAGGAACGTTTTGAACTGCATATTTTCAGTTTTCTCGGTTTTTAAAAGTATTTTTAAGTAAAGAAAGCGAAATATTGTGAGTTGCCGACAAAAGGTAAAATGTCATGATCTCAGGCGTGCATCTCCAATTAATCCTGTTTATTAGGTTTAGGCAAACGTTTTTTGGCAACTTTTGGATGAATAGAAGCCAAGAAAAAGATTTTTTCAGAAAACAAAATGGTTGAGTATGTGTGAATATGTTTTCATTCGTATTGGATTGCAAATAGTTAACATATTTTGCAGCTTCAAGCATCAGGTGAAGGACAAAAGACTCCTCCCCTCCTCGAATTTCTAAGTTGCCAAAAACAAATTAATTTTCTGATTGGTTACAAAAACCAACTAAAACATACGACGAAAAAATTTTGTAATTTATAACCCTATTGTGAATATTATTTTTTCAGCACAAATTATAGATAATATGGGTTTTTTGTATCCCATTTAATCTTTTGATAAACTGTATCAAGTAAAGAAAAGGACACTTCCAACTTCATGGCCTACAATTTAGAGATCATTAGTTTGGGGAAAGCTGGGGAAATTCGACCTCTAAATACCTGGCTTTGGTGGCTATATTCATCTAAATATTTATATTTATATAAATGTCGGTTAAACAGCGTCATGGATTTGTCCATTCGGGTTCACCTCACGCAGCTCTACAGTAGGTACATTACATATTATTGTTTCTAAATTATGGTACAACCTTGTAGTGATAACGCATTAGTGTGAAATTATAAACAGGTAGGAGGAGGATGAATAACTAATACGACTTCTTTTAAACCTAACATTTGCTATTAATAAAAGATTCATTTTTAATACAAAAATGTATTTTCCTATGAAACAGTATGAATATGTCTTAGCTTTTGGTATGCAATGGAACGGTTGTTGTATCTGTAAAAAAGATGAAAAACTTATAGCGAATAGGAAATTATCTGTTGAATGATGTATGCAATTCGTTGATATTGACAATTTAATGTTCTATATTATAACGTGTTTTTATCCAAGTTTACAATACAATAACAGCTATTTACATAAATGTACATATTCATTATCTGTGTCTTTCATCTGTTATATTTGATTTGATAAATAGAAATAGACAGCAGCTCTAACTCTAAACACGTCTTGTTGAAAGTAATGTTTTTCTAAATTGCACTACAAATATTTAATAAAGCATACTAGATGATTCATACCATAAAAACGTTATTACTACATGACATTTGACATTACTTTAATCACAATACTTACAAAGACTCAAACTAGCAAATGTGTTACTTCCACAGGCATTAACAACATAAAGATAAAAAGCGTCTTGTAATTCGACGTAACCGCTTGAAAATCCCCATAACAAGTTTATTGCTATGATGAGTACAAATAACCCCTCCTTTAAGTTGTCGTCCTCCTCGTTGTTTTGAAAGCTGAATATCTACTGCGTAAAATTAGTACATATTTTCGAACTAATTCAGCAAACCGTGTGCGTATCACGCGAAGCTTCCATAAGAACATTTCCAGTAAATTCAATTTAATTTCTAACCAAAACACAGCCAAGGAAGCTGACATCAAACATGATAACATTGCAATCATAGCAAGTATTTTACCTTTGTCAACTGTTTCGGGGTCTCCTCTACCTTCTTTGTAATGAAGCTTTTCTATAAGCTTTGAATGCCACATGGACCACTCTTCCCATTTGTAATACAATCCAGATACAACGATTCTTTGCATGGATAGTTTCAACCAGTATTGATTTTCAGTTTGGAACATCCAGTAGTACATTCGTCGGTTATAGGTTTGATCTAGCACCACACAATTCAAATTCTCAATATTTTTATACCGCAACGATTGGTAACAGGATGGTATAGAATATTCAACAAAACGTGTGCTGATTCCCCGTCCCAACTTTTGGTCCTTATTAAATGAAACTGCTAATTCGTATATATCAATCGTAAAGTTAATCACCTGAAACGTTTCTGCAGCAGATAAATTATATACTTTTAGCTCCTCTCCATACAATTCTTGAGGGAAATAGGAGTTCTCATTCCGGCTAAATATTATTTTGTAACCGTGGTTTACGAATTGCTTGAATGTTCTGATGAGCTGCTTTGGTGGTTGTGGAACAGTGACTATGCTGGTAAGTCCGTTTGAATAGAGCTGCGTTAGGATGAATGCAACGGAACAAATCACAACCAAATGACGAGGTTTAAGCGATGCGCCAAAAACGCTCCCGAGAAAACCAACTAGTTCGCCAAAAACTAATTCAATTTGATGGTGATGTTTATATGAGCGAAAAAATGCGAAACACATAATGATTGACATGGCTACCCATATATCATGACTAAATGGTTCGTACCAAGTGCTGAACTTGAGAAACTGAGAATGCGTTTCTGTTTTCCACACTAAGAATATTACAGAGGTGGAGGCAAACTTGTCAAATTGCAACCGACCAGTGGAGTAAAGGTTAGGGGTTGCTTCGGTCATCATTGCATTAATAAAATCCGATGCGTATAAGGTTGCGTATAGACCAGGTCTCATTATTTGCAGTAAAAGTGTTAGGTTGTGTGTTTCTGCAAAAGCTAAAGATAACATTATTTCCGTTACGCATTTCAAATGCATCCTTGTTTTTTGGCTTAGGCAAACGGTTTGCTGCTTTTTTGGTGTATCTCGAATGAAACCAAACCAGTCAGCAGCCACAACTGGAATAAGTTTCCCATTTCCATTCCAATACAGCTGACGATGAGCATGGTAGATATTCTGGCTCAAACGCTTCCCAAAATCTTCAACTGGGATAGGAGTTGATGAGCAGTATCCTCGGCAGATTACCGTCACTGAAGTTTCCGTTGGCTCGCATTCAAAACCTGGGGGTAAAGTGAGGATGATCTTCAGCGCGGGGAATACTGATTCGTCCCAATTTGCAAGAACCATGTTTCTGCGCAAAATCTTGGAATGTATTTCCGCATCATTTGATTTCCAGAGAGCAAGGCTATTTTCCCTTGCAAATATGAAGATAGTATGTGAAGGTACAAGGAAATCGCCTAGTGTCCGAACAGTCATGTTTATATTTTGGACTTCCTGATCAATTCGGATGGGGCTGATGACAACGTTTACGGTCTTGGAATATTTGTAGTATTCCCATCGAAGTCCGTTTCCGTCTTGAATTGCAATGAACCTAGGCAACAAAGACGAATCTGGAATAAACCTAGCTTTAGCAGTGGTAGTGGAGTTGTAAAAGTATAAAACATATTCTTCCCAGTTGCTATTAAAGTGGGGGAATAGAAGAGACAAGCATGATGAATGAGAGCTAGAGACTTGGGAAACTGGGACAAGTGACAGTCTAAGGATCAGCACGAATAAACCTTCCATAATTGACAATTTAAGAAAGCTATTCATCTTGTCAGTTCAGTTTGTTGGTATGATTTTGGCCTCTGACGTGTGCAAAAAAAGCCAGAACTTGTGCATTAGTTGTTTTAATATTTTTCCTTGCCTTTATGAAGTTGAACGTTTCAAGTCGGACTGTAAATAATATAGTCTACGTACTGCTGCACGAATATCCGACAAGAAGCAGCCACAACAAAAACATAATTTAAAACGATGGGATGGTGGAACTAATATCCGTTATTAGTTGTTAGACGACAGGTATCTTGATTGGAAATATACTATTTTTTAGCCAGTATAGTAGATTGTGTTTCAGTTTCAAATTATAGGAAAAAATTTAGACGCCAAATAGTGGACAAAAACATGTTTGTTTTCTGCTGGTTTACGAAAACAAATCAAAAAGGCATCCTGTCAGAAATAAGGCTTATATGATATGTTCGTGCCATAATAAGAACATAATTATATCAAGATAAAGAACTGATAAACCATATTTAAAACCAAATGTATATTATCTAGTAGACGAGAGACAAAAAATTACGTTCTCCAATGTTTTGTTGAAAAATTGTTTTTCTAAAATCCAATCTGATTCCTTCAAATTTGATGCAGATGATAATCAAACCGATGGTAAAATGTAGCACTTAATTGCGTTGTAATCTATTGATCGAAAGAAACATATTTCTATCCGAATTGTTTTCAATTTTGGGACCACAACTTTAAGTTTGTAGAATTCTGTTGATTTTTAGTCCCAAGTACCAAATTAATAATATTTTACTAAAAGATATAATATACAAGTTTTCTACATGAATATATCTTGTTAGTTTATCCTGTAATTTCCATAGTATCGCAAAATTATTTGAAAATAACACAGTGTAGAAATATTAAATATAGCATAGGTACTTTCACTGCTCCATGCTTTTGTTTTTTCCTTTCCTCATACTTTATCAATCGCAACGGATTATTCTTTTATTTTTAACATTTAATAGAAACAAGCGTACGAAGTGAAAAAACAAACAAGTAGTTTGTCCGGAATACAAAATTAGTCATAAGCTTTTTTGATATATAATACCATTTTGATCATAAATGTTGTGCCTGAAAACCAGTTACACACATTATGAGCGATTTATGACAACATGAAATGAACAAGCAAATTTTCACTCAGAAATGCATATTTTCAGGAAATTTCGAATAGGGTTTACAAATTACAAAATAACTGTGCTTTTTTATAGTTAAATTTGGTTTGCTGACGCAACTGTAGATGGATTTACCCAGTATTTACCGTGTTAATAAGCTGGTAAGCTTTCGAAGGAGGTACAAAGTTTTTCTCAAGCATTCAGGTAAAATTCAACCATTTTTGCATAAATATCAAAACTTGGTAAGCATACAAGGAAACGTCATATCCATTTCACTTAAAGTTGTGACATTGAAAGTTCAATCGGTATTTCCTGACGTAAGACGGCAATTTTGATTATATATTTTATTACACAATTACGTCTGTGTAGCTCGCTTACGTAAACAGTAGTAATGTTAATTATGCACGTCTACGAATTAATGACCAAGTAGGTAGTTATTGACGTGATTCGGACTATATATTCTGAAACCACA
>JAQGAP010000959.1:0-24434 GCA_034697805.1 Orchesella bifasciata | reverse complement strand
TATCATGGAGTTAGTAGAAACGGTTATGAAATTCCCATTAAATACCCACTTTACACTTATTTAAAGCCTACAGTAGAAGAAATTATGCTCATCGTCATGGATGAAACTGAGAAAAAGTGAAGTGTCTGGAGTACAAGGTGTACGTTCACAGAACACGGCTCAAGGAGTCATCATGATGGGAGATGAGAATGGAGAGTAGGATTTTGTTATGATATGAATGGATTGAGTGTTTTGGAACATGACATTCCGGGTCTGTGGTCTCAAAATTGTGTAATAATACTTATGTGTAAAGCCATGTAATACGGTTCCCTCGTAATAAAGCTTTGCTTGATCAGGGAGAGATACATGGCTGTAAAGTATAAGCACATCATCATCATTTGTTTATAATTGTGTGTACTTGTGTGTATGTTGCCCCCTTCCCATACACTCAATTGTTCACTTGAATGCTTGCTCATTTTACCTAAACTCAAGATAAGCGTAAGACATGTCAAGTGATATTATATCCTTCGTAATTATTTTTGGATAGTAAAAGATTATGGTTTTTTGAATCAATAACACGTCGGTTGCTTGTCAAGTAATGTTCTCTCGTTCGTTCCTTCTCTCCCCAAGTGCACGCATTGCCTACTCATACTTTTATCGTTTAGGAAAGAAATGAAAATCGAAAAAAGTCTGCTTCAATCCCCATCATACTTTTCAGTCATGCTTAAACCTTTTCCTTGTGCCACTTTATTTTTTATAGAGAAACAAAATACGTTGACATTTATGAGAGAAAAGTAGCTGCTGAATGAGTAGAGTCGCACGCTAGTTATAATGAAAACGTATAATGCAAATTATGCTGCACATTTTGTAATAATGCAGGTGAGTAGAATGATGTCATTAATTCCTTCACTTAGATTCACTATGGATGTATGTAGCAGGATGTGGGAAATATGACACTTGTTTCAAATACGAAGGGAAGATGTGGCTTAGGAGTTTTTTACTACTTTAATCCAGAGGTTTGGGCTCAGTGCAAATATTGTTCTATAAAATCTCTGCATCCCTGTATCACAGAGAACCGCTCATACATTTCTCAATGAAAGGATTCTAATTTGCATAATTTAAGTAAGTAAATAGACAATAAAAGTCACCTTAAAACGGTGATCTATTATTTTTTAGGTTTGCTATGAATGTGGTTCCTATCCAATGACCCATTTTTGGTGTACCTTCTCAGCTATCGCTTACCAAAACCAGGAAAATATACATTAACCTGTGTGTAATCCACACGCACGTTACTTCTGAATGATTAATGCGTTGTGACTGGAACAGTCTTCCTGAATCAGTGAGTAGTTACGAGTGTACTGGATTTTGGTAGGGAGACGGAAAATCAGTCAAATCAGTGGGGACGGTAATGTACAACTAAGGTATTTCAACCTCATGCCTAGCCGTCAAGCGAATGGAAAATATGTCAAAAATTGTAAAGAGGAGATAAAAGTAAAAAATTATTGACAGACTGACGTTAACGCTTCATATTACTGGATTTCATTACACTTCGCCCCTAAAGCTGAAAGCAGAGCATACTTGAGATCAGGATATCGATAGCTTCCTTCTCTTCTCTTAATGTGTATTTAAAAGACAGCATTGACATGAATAATGCAGGAGAGGCAAGCATGTACAACAGCACTTTAGGAAATTTTAAAGAAAAAGTGAAATCAGCGGCCAAAACTTTGCCAAACGGATAAAGAATAATATTACTCCTGATGACTAATTATACTTACCTGAGTCATCAAACGATCTGCACCAGTTCCTTCTTCATCTCTGAAGATAATGTCTTGATTGTAGTTTGGAACGAGATTTTTAAATTTGGGATCCTTCCTCGTAATTGAACCTTCCGTAAATCCGGACGCAGACAGGGTATTTTCGGGAACATTAGGAACATGCTGTTTGTAAACCAATGGCGTTAGTTTTCTTGGAGCTCGTCGACGTCCAGCCCCACGCCCTGGGCCGCAAGCCATTGAGGAACCGGTGAGGAGTATCAAGATAAATATGAGGAGAAATTCTCTCATTCCTGGAAGACTAACTGATTTTCTGACTGCATTGGCAACACAAGAAACTAGTGAAGATTTTCTTCTAATGTCACCACTCTCCAGAGAAGATGCGCTCGAAGATATGCTGCCGGCTTTTGCTAAATGATCAATTACTACGGCACTTGATGTGTTCAAACTACTAACGCCATTGTCGGTTCGACAGAAACGAGATGTGTTACAAGAACAGCGCGTGCGTGACTTGGTTTTGGCAAAGGACTTGAAGGGCTGACAAGAGATAGAGTGGTTGCTAATTCCCCCAGACTCACCGTCCTCCCGTTGCGTTTCATGTTGACTCCTACTGCAACAAGTAGTGCAACCAGCCATTATGCTTTCCTCACCACTTGAGGATGATGATACAATTTGACTATTATTTTTGCCACATTTCGAAGCAAGTTTTGAGAATTGACTGCAGTCGAAATTTTGATGATGATTTTCAGGAGATTCTTGTTTGCCGAAAAGACGATGCCGTAACAGACTCAAGAGGATTCTGCGAGGATAAACATTCCCTGTTTCGGTATGAAAATTTGTGGATATGGAGCTTGTCAATGGACACATTGCGAGTTCAAATACTTTTTCTTTCTTTGAATGGCTACTATTGTTTTCCCCCATGACACCGGCAACACAATTATTCACTTTTGCATACATCGCTCAGTGTCTTAAAAAGTAAAGGATTTTATTGCACAAAACTTTGCTACGCTAACAACTTGATACGGAGTATTTAAAACCTAAAACCAATCACTAACACATGAACTGATGATGACGAACAAACTTTAATTGATTTGCAGGCTTTCTTTCTTAAGATCTAAAGTATATTGTTTTCCATAAAATTGGATAAATCTGTTGCTAAACAGATGCAATGAAATTAAACGAAATTGGGCACTTGGTTCGGTTGTTTGATGGAATTGCCCATGAATTGTACGCAATCCTACGCAAGAGCCAGACTGTTTGCCAGCAGTGTGTTTCAGCCTCAAAGAGGAATTGATAAGTAAGGGCAGTATGATCTCAACAAGAGCTATAAACTGTTTGATGGGCTGACTGATTTGAATGAATGACTGGACCAGTGTCACTGTCACTTACGCAAAGAATGAAATGAGAATTTAAGTGGAGTGACTTGAAGAGTCTAATACTTTTGAGAAGAGGTTTCACCTACAGTTTATTATGCGGAGTGTGAGAATATAAGGTATAAGAGCGCTATACTGGATGAGCCGCATGAGATATATATCTACACTTTCAGAGCATACAGCTAAACTTTATTAAAGGATCAAAAACGGATAGATAAGCGGTAGGGATCCTCTAACTGAGTTAAGTACATACGGATGAGCACAAGGTGGGCTGCTCTCTTCGTACTTCCATAACATTATAAAAGTCTGAAAATCCAGGTCTAAAAGTACTGAAGAAAATCGTGTAGATACAATAACAAGGCTAAAGTACATATACATTACCATCACACTGCCAAAGTGTTGAGAATGCAGCACACTGACTGACTACAAAAACCTCACACCGAAAGAAAAGTCTGTAAACACTAATGTGTTGTTCCATACCATGATAATGTATATTCCCATTACATACCATCGTAACATAACAATACATATGTACATATCTACGTATGCACAAATATTGGGTTCAGCAAGAATCTTCCTGGCATTGCTCATTTCGTTTCGTTTTGAAGTCAGTCAGCTCAGCTCAATGCTGTAATAATATTATGCTTATGGTGATAGAAATGAGAGGAAAATGAACACCAACACTCGGCCACTGCTTCTTCTTCTTCTTATTAATATTTTTCTTTAATACTCACTCAAACCGTCCAAGTTATTGTAAAGATATGAGATTTGAGTCTCATTCTTGTGTAAGGTTTTGACTGCCTTTTCAAACCTTGTTTGTCATGATGAGTCTACATTACAATAGCCAACAACACGGAGAAGTGTTGCTGACGACTGCTTGTGCCTCAGTTGCTCCGTGTTCGTGGTGGTGCAACAAGTTGTAAGTGTAAATATGCAGCCACAAACGTACCAATGCCCAGCTTTCATATTCATTATAAAGGAATTTGTCAGTATGATCAGTTCTCTAATTCTCGTTATCTCAATATATCATTACTACCTACCTGCTTCACCATTAATCAATAATTATGAAATAGAAATCTACTATGCATATGTATTTTCACCTGAAATTTTATACATTTAAAGCCCAATAGCTTCTAGGAAAACTGAGAAAATATTTCACTACAGAGCTCCACATTTCAATGCGCCAAAGTTTATTTTGTGCATCGAATTAACACAGAATAGCATAAAATTTTTATAATGTATTATAACAACAAGCATTTCTAGATTTTTTTACTATTGGGGCATCAAGCTTAGCACTTAACACCAGTTGATGATCTCAACACGTGTTCATAGCAGTTGGATGAGCAAGCTGAGGGCATTGTGAATCAATTCACAGACTTAAGGCTTACGTATCCCAATCACATATGATAGTAGTGACATCATGCCTTCTTTTGTGAAAGCAGATGAATTGATAAAACGTTTTAGCAGTTTTCAGGGATTCATGTTGAATTTGCGTTTAATCAGATTGGCATCTTCCAGCAAATTACTTTTTTCTTTGAACTATTTTGCTGACAAATGAGAGCGTGTTGCGACGCAAGTGCTTTTTAAATTTCCCTAAAAAGTCCTAGTCATCGTAAATTTTGCTTTGGTTTGCTTTTTAATCTATTAGACTGAATCTCTAGAGGCCAATGAATTGAACAAATACTGTTTTTTTTTTGCAAAATGTGCCAGTAAATTTATCGATTGAAGGAAATAAGTGAGGCAATGTTCAGACTATTAAGCAACTAGTTTAGGACATGATGAAGTAAAAAATTAGCACTGAGATTATATGTCTTGGATTTCGGACTGACGTTAGTAGTTTGATGCAACATTTATTTAAAAGTATTATATATTCAAAAAAAAACTTCACAGCAGCATGGAATCATGACATCTGATATCTTGTTACAGGGTGAATAAATATCCTTTAACAGCTGCCGATTTTTCAGTATTGTTTATCTTAACAAATAATAGCCAAATTTCATGAAACTAACATCCCACAAAAACCAATTCTCATTGACAAAGATTTGGGTAGTTGGTGACATATTTATAGCAAAAATTTTCATCTGTTGCTTCGTCATTTGTTCATTAGTATATTAAGCCATAAAACCTACTCAATTATCATTTTTCACAATGCAGCCTGTTCCAAAATAGCATATGTCTAACTGGCGACTGTGGTCGTGACATCCAAAACACAATAATAAATCATGCATTTTGTCAAAGAACCATTTCATTGAACTTTTAGCGCCTCCACATGTGATTTCGCTGTTTAGTCATCAACCTTTGTTTATAATTTGGATAAGGTTTCCCATTTTGCATTAGTAGAAAAAGCGAAAGCAACCGTCCGCAATAGTCTTCACATTGGCCTACTCTGACAAACAAAAATTTTATTTTAAAACTAAAAAAGAATGACTGGATTCAGGTCGTGAAGGTTTTGGTTTAGTGCATTTGAAATGCATGCTTAAGGAATCCTGCGGTAGCTTCCACCTACAGTAGCAGCGTACAGCTGAAGCTGGGTCGAAGTTGCTATCAATATGATTAGTATGGAAATTAGTTTAGTGTTGAATTAAGACAGGGCAAAACAGGAATATTCAGATGATGGATTGCATCGCTGTCGAGGGCATGCAAAAGAGTGAAATGAGAGATGAGCATATCTCGAGGGTTTCGTTGCTGGTTAGCAAGCAAAGGTGACAAGTAATTAATTGTACACACTTGTAAAGTGCTAAAACAAGCCATTATGTCAACAAGCCGTCCCTTACTTACTTTTTCGGGAGCGTAAACAAACAGGAGATGTAGCAAAGCTAGCGATGTGTTAAAGGTATACGACTCATCGTTCAAAGCAAAAAATACAACAGTAATTCTATTCATTTCACTGCATAATTCTAGATAAACGTCGGGCTTCGAATTTTGCATTTGGACAGACTAGACTTTAACCAGCATTACCATCTCACATCGTTTGTTCGGCATCTGCAAGAAAAATTGAGTCACTGCAACGTTCGTTAAGTGGACATTGTACCTAAAGTCTGGTTGTGTTATGTTAAAAATGTGAGTGACGGTAAATCAGTCAACAGGAATGAGGTCCAGAATGGTTTTAATTCGTGATTTACATAATGTCAAATTATGCATATGCAATCCATAAATGCAAACTTGTCCGACCCAATTTCTCAGCTACTGAATCCAGTTCTTGTCATTTCCAGCATTAAAACCTCAACGACATTCAGTAAAAGACATTTTGAGACACAAAAATGTTGAATTTCCTTAAGCTACATGAGAAACCAGACTAAATTTATTTATTCCCCCGTGGAAGCCGGTGGGAGCGCAGCTACCAAAACTGATGGACAACCTCATCATGAGAACATTATGATAACATAAACACCATTAACATCATTTCGTTGTTTGTATTTTGGGTAAATACATGAGCACCCTCACCTAATAAATCCTAACAAAAGATTTTACTTATAGTCCAATAAAACTTTTTCACCTTTTAATTTTTCGTGTTTACACGACAGTAAATTCCTCAAACCGTGAGAACGATGTCTAGTGAGGTTTTTCACTTAGTTCTCAACTTTGTGAACTGCTTCCGAATAAAAAGGAAAAAAGAAGACCCTTTTCTTCCTTCACATTGAAAGATGCAATATAACAACAACAGCCACACTTGACTTTAGGGCATAAACCAAATCCAATGACGGAGGCAGGAGCTAGGTTTCTCATTATAAAACAGTGCTTATCGTCCATGCGTAAGCTGACGTGTACTATTTCAAGCATCATATCATGATGACCATCTGCACAAACGTGAGATGACATTATTTTTGTAAACAAATGAGAATTAATTTACGTGATGACACCTAAACTAAGGCAGGCTATGTTGCAAGCCTCATATGAGGGGAAAAGTGACACCTTGTGATGGTGTAAATTATGCACTTTGTTGATAGCATTAAGAAAGCTCTATATTTACTAGCAAAGCAAGCACATTTGTAATATTAACATTATTTCTTCTAAAGAAGGGTGGTTATGGTGTGTGCTTGCGCTTCAAAAGAATAGCCGTCATGTCAAGGCATTGTCTTAAAGTAAACGGTTCGCATGAGCTGTGCCAGTGAGAAATACTTGGAACATCAGCATCTGCAAATTACATCATTGTGTTCGTTCCTCTGTCGCTCATTTATCGAAATTAGCAACAGCATGTTGTAAAAAGGGGGTAATGTAATGAATTCGCAAGCAAAAAAAATATGTATTATTAAACAAAATGCCCGACTCAGACGTTTTTTCCATGTTGTTACACAGACGGATGGCGAACGTTATGAATGCATTATATTATACATACTCATCATCATGAATTTCACCCAAGAAGCATTTGAAAAGCCAAGGGTGCTGTTTTTAGAGTGACCCCTCAACATTTATTTAAAAAAGAATTTACGTGCGGATGCAAAGCTGAGAACTAGGCAAATGGTGGTGCATCAGTGCATTCATCTTGTGGAGTTGCCGCTGTGTCATTATGGACATTATAACTGGCATTATTTACTGACTAGTTGCCTAACCAGGTAGGAGGACAAGGTAACTATTAGGCAGTGGAAGTAAGTAAAGCGCTGCTGCTGCTGGTATGAAAGTTTGGTAGATGCTGGCGGTCGGTATCTCTCATGGTGGTAGTGGTGAATATGATATGGCTGTAGTAAAATAAGCATTCATTTTTACTGTTGGGGTGCGTAGTTAGCTTTGCTTTGGTGGTTGTGTTCGACAACATGAAACGGACCTCAAAAACTTGCACTTAGGTACACTGGCAAGATGCGAAAGAGGGTGGTATTCCTTTCTTTATGATGATGGTTGGCTCATAGTTGTTCAATTACACACATGTCTTTTTTGTTACTTTTTGTGCTGTGTTCAGGTAACTCATGCTTTTTAGCTTCCCCTTGTGGTTGGTTGAGTATGACTGGTTTCTTTTTACCTACCAACATGCCGAACTAAAATGGTCGTGATTGGTTCATTGAATATCCCCATGTCTAGTGATGGGTGCGGCATCTCACAGCCCATTTATGCATAATACTCAGCTAACAGGTAGGAATCAAGATAAGTGTACATGATGCTCTCTTCTCTTCTACAATCAAACAACAATACGCTAGATTCCAAAACTGGCAAAATGCAAGGTAATGCAAAATAAAGTGACTGAAAAAGAAATGGTGAGTGGATGCCAATATGCATCTAACTTGTAATTTACAAGCTTCAATTCCTAAACAAAGCTTACGCATCGACAACGGTTAAAATGAAAAAGAGTACGCATAAAATGCATGAACAGTATGTGTTTTAGTTATGACACAAGCTGCAGACAACAACGTTGTACTACATAAAAAACATTTCATCTTTTTGGACTCATCGTCATCAAGATTTAAATTTTACATAAACATTTTTAAGGACATACATTCAACATGTCTTTTTTTTTAAATGGAAAAAACGAGAAGTTGATGCAACATAAAACTAATATGATATAGGTACCTGCTACCACACTTACTGAAAAAATACCCAGTTAGCTGAGAAATCTTAACTGCTGTCCGTTTTCTTTGCTGCTGAATAATGAAGGTTGTGGCCGAATAAGGGAAATAAATTGTTGAATATTTAGACTAGAGCGTGAGTCGAGTGTTCGATCTAGTCATGTTATTTAAAAAATCACATGAATCTAGACCGTCACCCGACGCGTGCTCAAAGCCATTGTAATTATATTGCTCCCCATCGGCCAACGATGATAAGGATTTCTCTACAGCATTTGTGTTCCCCAAACCAGCAATGATGATAAAATGGATGAAATTGTCCCCATCCCCAGGATAGCACCACGACGCTAAGAATGCTCCCTTGTCGAGGATCTATTGGCTGTGATAACGACTACAAGTTAGTTACGCACCGCCAGTAGTTCCTAGACAAAGAGAGTTTGATAATTACGTCTCCGGTAACCACAGCCAAGAAGCTCCTGATTTAGACTGAGCTCTGAGCTGATGAGGACCCCGTTCCAGTTGTGCTGCAAGAGCAGAGTGGCGGCTGTAGCTGCTCAACTTGAGTACCGGGAAGGTGAGTGACAGCACTGATGATAATATGTGACGCTAATGTTGAATTCAAAGGTAAAACATTACTTTGCTAACCTAGCTTTATAAGTTATATCACACTCATAGAGCTAGATCACCAAAGTGAAGTTTGCCTTGCTGTAACTGCAGAAACCAGAGCTTCAGGTAGAGAGTGAGAATGATGGGAAGCTGCCAGTAAGTTTCTCAGGTGTCCCAACGTTCCAAGAAGTGCAGGTGGCTTCAGTCAAGGAGAAGTTGTATTATGTTGAAATCGGAACTAAGTAGTCTGGATGAAACTACCCGGTGAGGAATTTAACAATGCCCTCGTACCGGGTAGAATCAACCTGGGCTACTCTGAACCAGGGAAGGAGAAGCGAAACAATGTTGATAAAAATCTGTCACTGCAGCAACTTCAAAGAATTTGGAAGGTTGGACAGAATGACCAGCCTTGTCAAAATCAATCAGTAAAATGAAACTTCCCTTCCTACGGTTCTTTATATACTGCCTCTGAGAGTTGACAAGGCGTCTGTTTTAACTATGGCTTGGCTAAGGTACCTAAAAACCGCCAGTTTTTATCCAAAAATAAATGTGGAAAGGTGAATGTCACAAGTCTTCCGCATGCATGTGCACTTATGTTCCTTTAAAGTCGCTTAAAATATCATAAAACCCCTACAACATAGCCAATGCCACGATCCCCAATGCATGCATTTCTTGGAACTCACTACTTGATATAAATAACAATACAATGTATGAACCACTTTCAAGACAAGAAGAATGTCTGCTGGTGAGTTACTGTCTTTAAAAAGTTAAAATTAGAATAAAATGTTCGTTGGCTTTTTAATGGTGAATGCACTTGCACCCTCATATGCAAACACAAATGCGGTAAAAACTCAACTCAATTGTCACAATGCTTCCGTTGCCTGTAATCCGCTGAAATGTGCCCTTTTGTTAATATTTTTGGATACACACAGGTACTCACTCACTCACATATGCAGGTGAATATAATAAAATGAACGTTTCCACTACCCACTGGTCAACCACTTTACAGTTTTTTTACCGCCAAGAACTAGGTACCTGATTAAATGTAATGGTGTTAAGAATCAAAGTATTCTAATTTACGAGAAATCTCATGATATGCCAAAGCCCTGTAAAACATTTTCAAACTACGTTCGACAACAAGAAATTAAAACACAACCAGAAGAGGAGACGGGAGAGGAGTACTGACACTGGTTGTTGTATTGCTTTTCCAATGTGTATTTGGGTTGATACTTACAGTTGGGTAGCTGATAAGTTCACTGAAAAATGCACGGGAACAGTTCGACGTATAAAATTATTGAGGTCAGATAAAATATCTGTAGAATTAGCATAATATGCAAACGGTTAAGCGGGAGCTATCACCACTGATTTCCTTCCTGCGATACCATGCATTTCTTCATACCATTAGATAATCCCCTCCAACAACGATCCTTTGCTGTTCAAGTACATTGGGATGCGATAAGTGAAGGTAAGGTGGACGATTGCATTGATTTTTTTATCTTTGCCTTTCTGTGAATCCAATTGTTTTCCCTGATTTACATGTTGCCCTTTGTGGCTTTTGTTCCATACTTCTACCATATCTATATACATTCAATTTTCAGGAAAATCATGTTGGTTTGGGGTTCAGAAGACATTCTGTTAAGCCACACCGTGTGTGTCAAAAAGGACTGACCGTCATTTCAGTTTTAAGCTGATATTCAAGGAAAAACCATTTGCAATTGCTCCCATTGCATATATTTTGGAGTGGTTTCTCTCTCATAGCATCGTAAATCTAAGGTGCATCATACTTCCTCATTTCCCTTATGAACAATTGACAAATGCTCCCGCACCATTGTATTTTAAACATTACCTTGTTTTATCCCAAGTAGTATTTGGATTACGATATTAGATATACATGCAAAATATGTTTTAAAGAAAATCAGAGGAGTGCTCCCAAATTTCAACTCACTCCAACAGTATATAAGGTAGCGGATCTTAACAGGAGGCATTCTATTTATCATTTCGTTAACAAACAGTGAGTGTTCCATTTTCTTCTGCTGTGCCTCTCAAAGTTGTTTTTAGTCCAACGTTCGGGAACTTTGAAATCGGGTTGAGGCTACCTGGTCTGAGGGCTTTGAAACCCTCACCGGGTAGTTTCATCCAGATTCCTCTGTTCCAAGCTCATCACGTTGCGAACTTTAGCTGTCTTTGTTTTTGCCAAGGAGTGAGACCAGTTCCCGAAATCTGACGTCAGCCCATTTTCCAAGAAGAGACAACGAGGGCAAACTTCACTTTGGTGATCTAGCTCTATGAGTGTGTATTACCTTATAAAGCTAGGTTAGCAAAGTAATGTTTCGCTCTATCAAGTCGACTAAGTAAGCAGTTTTCCAACTCAGCAAAACCCATGGACACTGGGTCCCCTCGTCCAATTCAACTCTCTTTGTCTAGGAACTACTGGCGGTGCGTAACTAACTTCTGGTCGTTATCACAGCCAATAGATCCTCGACAAGAGAGCTCAATAAACTTCAAATTCTATTTCCCCGACGAAAAATACTAGGATTCTGGAGGAATCATCCATCAACCCGGAGTAGCAGTAGTGTCAGACCAGACCATTTATACAAACCAGACTAAGCACGCGTCGGGTGCCGGTCTAGTTTCATGTAATTTTCAATTTCATGACTAGATCGAACACTCGACTCACGCTTTAAGTCTAAAAATCATCATTCTTCAACTCACCAACTGAGAGATGAGAGACTTGCCAAACTTCAACATTTTTGCTGTCTGGATTGGGATGCAACTAGCAAGTTGAGCATGGTCGCTGGACTTCATAATGAATGTAAGTTATGGTGAAAAATAGGCTAAATTTGATAATAAGCTTCCACTTTTCGAGTACTCTATCCAAATTCAATTTCTGGTGATTTACAGTATGTAAATCGCACTCTCTGCTTAAAATGAATTTGCGTTCTTGTGATAAGATCACTAAAACCATTCATTTAGAACATTATGCACATAAAATGATTTCTTTAAACTTCTTCCGACTACAGTTATTCGTTTTAACTCATATAATATCTAATTTTATGACTTTATACTCCATTTATAGTCACAAACTGTTATCTTTCATAGCTCATGATTTAGTTGGATTTTTTATGCAATATTCTTCCAGCAATATTGGTTTACTAGCTCACCCTACTGCGTTGTAGGAAACAAAAAATGTGAAAAAGGAACAGAGTGAAGTTTTTTGTACACATATCACGTTGCCCCATCTTGTTGCATATCATGTGGTGGAAAATGTACGAGATTTTCGAAAGCCTAAGATATGTCCTTGGTTGGATTAAGAAAAACAACATACACAGATTCCAGATAGGTTATCACCCCTGCTGGAAAAAATGAGGTGATGTTGGGCATAAATGAGAATGTTTGTTATTGTACTTGAACCAAGTCAGCAGGTTTAAGTTAATCGAACGATAAGCTGTGTAATTCATCTGTTAAGTTATATAGGAAGAAAACTTACAGGTGTTCTCAGGATATTTCGTTTAGTTTTCTCAAAGAATAGCTTGCAAGGAATCTTTAATTATGTCTACCAGCTCGATATAGGCAAATCTTTGTCATCCATACTTTCCATTGCTTTTTGTGACTAGTTAAACACAGATTTGACATAATCTCAAAATAAGTGTATTCTTCTGTGTGTAACGTAACGTGAAATCCAGTAAACATTCAGTTTATCAGGTTTACTAACGGGATACTCGAGTTCCGTATATTTAAATCTAATCAAAGAAAAAACCGAAAGCAACGTTTGGCCAAGATTCGGAACCCAACTCACTCACAATATTTTTTAAGATTTGGTGTTTTCATAGATCTGGAGAGAGTTAGTTTACCTATAATTTATGTGGATATAAGTATACATAGTCATTTCGTCCTTAACTGGAAGTTGTTTATTTGGCAAAGGTTAGAGGCGTTTATACATCCAGTTTTAAAAGTGTACGAAATTTAAAAAGTGTATTACAGTTTTCTTTTTTGGCCTATAGTGTATTTTCATCGCAAAAATTGAAACAAGAATAGGTATCACGTAGCACCAATGAAATTGGTTGCTGGTAGGCAAAATTGTAAAGCGGAAAACTGCCAGGTACGTAATGTGTTGTAAAACTGTCATAATAAAAATTTATTAGTTTAGTGGCCATCATATTATCAAAATAAATGCTACTCGAAACGAAACCATTCCTCAATTGTTGAATATTTTTGTTAACCTGCAATTATATCAAAATGCAAAAAATTACACCAGGTTTGAAAATTCACTTACAGACATGTATTTGGCAGCTACAATTTCTGCTTTCGTGTCCTGAGAAGCAGTAATCCCAACTTCCATTATCAGGTAACCGCGCGAAACTCCCAGAGAATCTTGCAAAAGGAGTCAGTGCAAACTCAAGTAAAAAATTTGAAATATTTTATTGCAGGACAGTGCTTTAAAATTAAACCTCTACAGCCCACCCTGGCAAGATCTTTTCTACGAGTCACAACGTTACAACAAATGATAGTATTAGTATATCTCTTTCATAGACGTTTCGCAATCTAGATTGTGCTACACACCAAAAATGATTACAGGTTATTACTTTTATTATTACTATTATTATTAACATGCTTTATACGTATAAATATAACAATTATTAAAAGGATTGTATTTGTTTTATTTAAACAAGATTTGAAGGAAAAGATGGAAGCCATGAAGAATGTGCTGCTATCAAAGTCCGGAAGTAGTATTAACCCTCTTCCTGTCCTCTGCTTCAACCCGGTTTTATTTCACAACAGTGACAAGCCCTCCGGTAGTACCACCGAGCTCTTTACAGGCTTTGCAACTTCCCCTCAACAACAACGGCCCTACTCAACGGATTGGAACAAAGATCAAGAGCGTCTCCTAGCTCGTCTAGCACCTTCTGGAGAAAGTCAAATCCAAGTCATTGAATGGAACATGATGAACAAATGGAAGTTTTATCCGCTGAGCATGATTAGTTCTTTTACGATTCGTTGCCTCTTGTACCCATTCACTCTTGTCAAAACAAAAATGCAAGTATGTGCGAAACTTTACATTATGCGAGCTGTTTTTATAAGATTTTCTACTAAGTTGTGAAAGTTATTATGCATTTTTGTTTTGCAGATTCAACAAAAACATAGTGTCTACACGGGCATGTGGGATTGTATTAGAAAAATTGTTGATTCAGAAGGCATTAAAGGTTTGTACAGAGGATTTTGGATTTCGGCGTTTCAAATTGTTTCTGGAGTGTTTTACGTGTCAACATATGAAGGAGTGCGGCAATCGCTTTACCTTAATGGAATCCGAGACAGGTCAAATAACATGTTGAATAAATGTGCACAAAAATTTAAAGTGTAGTTTATATCTTTTCAAATCTTTTTACATACATTCCAGTCACGTCAGGGCATTGATTGCAGGTGAGTTTTCAGTGTAACGTAGCAATTTACCGTATAAAAATTATGTTCGGATTAAGTTATATACAATTTTGAAAATTAGGAGGATGTGCATCGGTGGTTGGCCAAACATGCATAGTGCCTTTTGATGTGATTTCTCAACATATGATGATTGTGGGAATGAAGCAGTCCAACGGGAATGGATCTAGGTGAAAATTGATGTTTGCTAACAATTTCTTTTTACAATTATATGAATTTTGGTACTCAAGCTCATTGTTCAAATTTCAGATCCGTGTACAACCCTCTTGGAATCAATTATGAGGGACGAACTAAAGTAGAGATAACAAAAGATATAGCTAGAGAAATATACAAACGGGACGGTTTTAGGGGGTTCTATCGTGGATACTTAGCTTCCCTCAGCACTTATGTCCCAAACTCTGCGTTGTGGTGGGGATTCTATCAAATATATCAAGGTGATTAAATAGGGTTTGGTACTTCTCCATTGCTGGTGATCCTCTTTAATGAGTAAAAGCTATATGAAACAATTAAATTTGCAGAGGAACTGGACAAGATTTTTCCTCAGTACACATCCCGGCTGCTTCTCCAATGCACTGCAGCTATGCTAGGAGGGTTTACAACTACCGTAATAACAAATCCACTGGACGTTTGCCGGGCACGGCTTCAGGTACATTCTAGAATTGAATTTTAATTGAACCACTCTCCATTCCATTATTACATTTTTCTAATTTTTGCAGGTTCAAAGACTTCCATCGTTCCCGAAAACGTTTGCCATGCTGTGGCAGGAAGAAGGGTATAGGTTTATGACCAAGGGCTTATCTGCTAGAATGTTTCAGTCTGGCGTATTTAGCGTGTTCATCATTCTTGGATATGAGTCAATTAAGCGTTTAAGCATTAGAGAAGACTATCAAGATCAAATACGGTGGTAGTGGTGCGACTCAAACACACCTAATATATATGGTATAGTTAGTAGTTTTATATAGATATCGCGCGCATAGGTTTTCCTCTTTTTAATATCTCAAACGAATATACAACAACTGTATTGTAAGTTATTTTTAAACAAATTGATAGCTACGCAATTCTAAACGTGCTAGTCTCAGTGAGGAAAAATTACATTCACGTTTAATATAATGATTAACAGTGACAAATGAAAGGTACTATTACAATTAGAACAATTAAGCATATAAAAATCAGGTATTTAATATTATGGCGAGGCTCATATCGGAACTGATAATGTGACGCCCAAAAATCAACAGCAAATCGAGGTTATCCAGCTAAATGAAATCAACGCGAAACTTACGAACATGTTGATTCAGGTAATCGTTGTGTAGTGGGAAACTTCCTCAATAAAACTAATCATGACTATGTAACGTGACCTGAATTTAAAATCATGTAGCTTCGATTACGTAAGTAAGCGGTCAATCTCAAGTCTGCCATTAGCATAAGTAAATTAACATAATAAATAAAACAACGTTCTATATTTGGAAATTAAAACTGAGGAACTTTTTTTATTTCCACGTATATATAAATTCAAATTTTAATTACATAACAAAGTACGACTCAAAAATCCGTAAAAAAATATGTTATTCAACTTCTGCTTTTAACGAGCTGCAGTATTATCTCTTTAGTACGTAAATGGAGATGTAATAGTAACATGAATGCAGAGATACAATATCAAACGGACGGAAGGAAGAATATTGCGTGCTATATGAAGTATAAAAATATCTAAATAATTTGCCAACGAGGCATGTTTTTAAATTATTCTGCAATCGGTTTCGGTTTTGATTTCTCCTTGTCTCCACGTTTCTTTCCGCTGATTGGGCTCATTATTTTGCTAAGCCACTTTGATTTGCTACCATTGTTTTTATTTGGAAGTAAATGTGCTTGTGAATGAAGCGAGACAGAATCCACTTGATCGTCAAATTGCTGACTGCTGCCATTTGAACTCAGTTTTGGGGTAGCTAGGTCCAAGTATTCACGAACTGCAGATTTGCTAGGTTTTTCGCTATCCCACCACTCAAAGGAAGCTATGTGCGTAAAAAACACAAAATTTTAGGGATAATCTTCCAATTCAAAATGTTCACCCTTGCAGTTATAAACTTACGTGATGATATACCACTTGAAGTCTCAGCTCCATTACCGATTCCCAGCTTAGAGGCTGAAGCAGGCAGGTCTGTGCCACAGTCTTTGTTTTGTGAAGCTACGTTCAGCGACTGACTCAATTTGTCCCAAAAGTTCCACAGCTTTCCTGATCTGTTGTAGTCAATGCAAAAGGAATATCTCACGCTTGGAGGAAGCTCACATTTTTTATAAACACAGGGAATGATTTTTCGGCAGCGAGTATCTGTTGTTACCAGGAAGAAAACGAAAGTTAGGAATACTGCCAAATTAAAATGATTTAAAAGCATTTAAATTAAATCATACCTAACGCAACTGCTTGAGCATAAGAAACTAAGAACTGGTTGGCATTGCTCTCCAAGAAACTCGGTGAAAGTATCACCAGCAACCTGTTACAGCGTTCTTCAATCATTTTCCCAATTACTTCGTGTTCAAACTTCAAGCCCGGTAGCAGGTCTCGATCTTTCGAACACAGCTAAATAGAAATGCCAACCTCATTAAACATTCCTTACTTTTTATATTACTAAGTAGAGTTGTTCATTCTATGTAGTTAAAACGGCCAAAATATGTATTTAAATATGTGGCTAAAATGGCGAAAATATGTAGTTAAATATGTAGAAAAATATGTGCAAAAATGTACTAAAAATTACATATTCACCAAGAATCGAATTCAGTTTACATTACAAACCGTTTTTCTTACATAAATCAACCCTAAAGACAACCTTCTTTCATAAAAAGAGACAGTTTGGGAGTTCAAATATGAATTTTTTTAAGTTTTGTCACTTAAACGGACACAAAATCGTGAAAAAACGGCAAAAATTAACAAAATAACGTCCAAAAACAAGAAAAATCGCAAAATATGGAACTACATATGTAATATGTAGAAATTCTTCAAATATGTAAAATATGTAATTTTAACATGGGCTTAAAATGACCCATTTGTGACCAAACATACGCATGCAAAGTTTGGTTTCAATCAGATAAAGCTTGAGAAATATGTATTTACACGAAATGAACAACTCTATTACTAAGATTCGAAAGATGATTTGGTATTCATACCTTCAAACTATATTCACCCTCCATCCGCTCAATTATGTTGGATGCAAATGATGCATCTTCTTCAGAATATAAAATGAAAGCATCGTATCGACATAATGGAAGCTTCTTTTTTGCCCTGTAGGAATCCTCTGTAAAAGTAAAGGAATGGTTTAGGCATAAAAGTTATTGGGTAATGAATTTGAGTAGCATATAGCCATGCTGACAGCAAACGTACCGAAAGTTAAAATGCTGGAATCCTGTATTGTATCAAGAGTTTGGACGTTCTGATTTAGATTTACCTGACTTATTTTCTGTAAGTACTCCTCTACATCACGTTCTAAATAAGATAAAAACAAGTACACATATGTGAAAACTAAACTAACGATAGCAGACCCAGTTTTTTGCAAATTTGGAATTACGTATCACAGGGTAAGTGTCCTCCATAACATCAAATCGATCTACTACTGCTAAGAATGCTGTGAGGTCAGCAATGTTAAAATTACAATCACTGGACTCGGCACAAAAGCTGAATACTTCCTTGAAAGGATCGGGTTTAGCCTCAAACAATGCCATTTTCTCAAATGGAACACCCATCATCTCTGCTACTCCTCGCCAATCCCTTTCATAAGATGAAACAAACGATACAGGAAACTCCGAATTTAAAGTAAATGATTAGCACCTTTAACGACTTTTTTGTAACGTACCTTGGTAAATTTCTTTCAGTTGGAATGATTTTCAGGGGGTTGAGCATTGTAGACAGCATGGTACGGGCTTCAATACTTAACGCGAGCAATGGTACGTTCCCGATAGTAGTACCCATCTTTCACCTTTTGTCATGAAGATATCTATTTTACCACATTTTGTATACAATTCAATTCCATTCTCTTGCTCCTCAAAAGACAAAAGACTAGGATAATAATTTCATAATTTATTTTAGTTACCTAAATCTATTTGGAGTAATTTAAAAAGAAAGCTTCATACAGAAACAAAGGCGGAACATTGCCGGTCGGTCGGATTGAGTGTTCCGAAAGATCACAAACAAACAGGTATGTGTATGTATACAAGAACATATAGAGAAAGTAGAATAATAGAATGCCTAAGCCCAAGTGTATGTGGGTGGAAGAAGCTTTCTCCATTCAAGAATCTGCCCAAAACATCTGCTTCTGTTGTATACTGAGCAGTAT
Organism: Orchesella bifasciata; assembly: GCA_034697805.1. NCBI lineage: Eukaryota > Metazoa > Arthropoda > Collembola > Entomobryomorpha > Orchesellidae > Orchesella > Orchesella bifasciata. Next base: position 5,460 of record JAQGAP010000959.1, on the reverse strand, counting down.
AGCAACTACAGCAAGGTCACTACTTCATTCAACGACCACCATCTGCCTGTAGCATAGTTGAACCGTATGATGTCTACCTTTTAATCCAAAGTTGCACCTGTTCAAGCGACAGAATTAACATTTTTGGGGTGTAGGTAGCGCTGCGTTAATGCTGATCTTTTCTTTAGGGACAAAACGAGGAGCATAAAATAGTTTGATGATTTCTGGTACATATAAACATCGACAGGTGCATTAGTCTTCGAGCATATGCTAATACATACATATGTAAAAATATCAGCGTGAGTAAGCCTTAGCACAACAGTCAGCTCGGCACAGCGATAAAACTTTGGCATTGTTTGTATGCTCCATTACAATAAATCAATCACCTTGATGCTAGTTATGAGTTAATACGTTTTCACACTGCATACATAAAAACGAATTTGAATGTTAATCAAAATTTTTAACGATTTACCTCCCACTTTTACGCCTCAAAATCAAGTGCGCACTCAGTTGTATCATCACAAAAAGGATTGCCAAACACATAAAATTAGCTCTGCGTGGAAAATTCATGAGATTTCTTCCTTTAAATATTCATAAGACAAATACTGCGTTATTAATTCATACGTGCGATGTGCAGCTCGAGCTCTTGCTGTATAACCGTGTCCTTCTGAGTACAAAGGTTTGTGAAAATTAATAGCTTTTCAGCAATTTAACACACTGGGAAAGTTAACAATCAGATGGACAATGCATAGATATAAATACTATACCGAGCAATGTTTGCGAAATGTACGAAGACGAATATAATCTTTGGAGTGCAATAATTTTCACGTCCATCATGGTAATGGTACAGAAAAATAGAATAGTTATAAGTAAACATTATTGGGTATTAAAACACCTGTAGTTTCCATTACATCACATAACCCAATGTCACTAGTTATGTGTCCATCATAAAATCGGCGAATACGACTATTTTTTAAGAACAAGAGTCATCTTAAAATATTAAGAGATTATTAAATACAAGAGCTCGTTAATAATATTTGCTTCATCCCAGCCTCTGCAAGATTGGAGATGTTTTTGAGAATGTAATGTGATGGCATGAAATGACATAATACTCTCCTTTCGTTTCCATCAATATACATATTCCTATTTGCTATACACTGGAATAGCAAATCCATATCATCATAACAAGCATCTACTCATGAAATAAATATTTCCGATTAAATCCTTTGACTTGAAAGAGCTGAAGACACCCGCATTTTTATACCTGTGGGTGTTTTTAACTGTTATATCTCGTATTTCATAATTGAATTAAAATTGTAAGCGTGGGTTTCACCGCTGTAAGTATAAATGGTTGTATGAATGTATTTGATTTTCATCGCGTCGTGATCACGAAATAAATTGTATCTATTACAACGTAGACATTGTCTCCTTTACATCTTGCTTTTGCTTGCTGAAACCATACACAACAAAATACATTTTATATAACGTTTTGAATAAGATATTGAAATACCGTCTCTTTTTTTACCCGTGTTTGTTACTTCAATAGCTTTTCTCAAACACAATTGAGCAGTTCATACTTTGCATGGGCTTCTAGAAACACTAGCAATTCTCGTAGATCAGTAAGGTAGCCCTATTTCCTTTGACGAGAGTTGTTGGATGTTTAAAGTTATAGAAATAATTTAATGGCTTAATTAAAAAAAAATTATATCTCACTGAAGCTGGAATGGATGAACACCGGCAGCTGCCCAACCATTTCACTCTTTGTTGAAAAGGCTTTGTTCCCATTATTATTTGTTGTTTAGGCATTTTAACTGAAAATGTAGGTGGGCCGAAGGAAATTGTGTCTCAAAAGCTACTTTAGCAGCAACGTGTTTATGTGCCAGTCCAGTCTGCAAATTTGGATGTCCGTCCCGAGCAGATATGCCAAATATGAGGGAAATAAATATGAAACGGTTGAAGATTCTCATACATTTTATGAGCAAAAATATAAGAAACCAATCCAATTTCTTGATTCTAAAAGAACACGTGTGTCGTATTTTTTACTTACGTAATGCAACATACAATAAGTAATTGTTCGAGAGTCAGAAATATAAATCTGTTAGCATAAATATCTTTTCATATGCTGGTAACAACAAACTGGAATATCACACTTTCTCGTAATTATTGTTTAAGCAAAAGAACCTACCAACACCATTAAATTGCAATTTCAATCGTAATGTGTAGTTAGGTTTCCTACTTTAAGAGCAGGACGGTAATGGATAGAAATTCAATGTAGAGAAAGCTATTAGAGCCGAATAAAACCGTATCAGGTATGGCTTCTTCAATTGGAGATTCGCAAAGAGCCTTGTAATACTACAGAAGAATAAGCAAAGAGCCTACGTATTTTAGAGCTATTTGCAAGAAATGCGATATTTTCAATTTTAGGGAAGTCATGAATGAACATAAAGTACGCAAAAGAACGCTATTGTGTGGCTGTTCTTGCTGCCCAGTCTGCTAACGACAAATATCTCGACGTGTGAACACATTCTTTTGTGAGCCTAAAAATGCTCACGATAATTTATCCTTGATAGAAAAATTGTCTTCACCGTGATCGTGCTCTACTTTCAAATCATATGCACTTCATCTATTAGTATCTGAGACTTTTGATATTTGCTCGAAATAAATATTTATGAAATTCTAACCATACTAAACCAACTGCCATTATTCTTATGATGGAAAAAAGGCAAATAAAGTTGACTGAGTCAAGGATTCTATTTGTAATTGAGCGTTATTTATGGTTTGTAACATTCAAAAAATCTCCAAGTCCAACATAGCATTTTCAGTATTAAATATGTTTTTTTTTGTATTAATTCTGTAAGGAATACAGATATGGGGACATCTGAGTCATCAGACTTATTCAATATCTCCGTTTGTAATATGCATACAATTCTGTATGACGAAGGTAAAGAGCTAATATTAGCACAATTTCTTGCTTGATTTTTTAGAGATGAATAGCTTTAATGCAAAAATTGATTTATTAGATTTTAATTAACTCAACTTGAAGGTTTTCAACGTGAATAAAGTAGTATCTGCTGGACAAAAAGCTAATTTTTTGTAGTATCTTACATTTGCAGACTATTTCATTCTTTCTAATGGACATTTGTAGAGCACACCAATACTATAGATTATAAATATATATTAGGTAATGGTATGCTTTTTTGATTAAGTAAAGTTACACAGTGGAAGTGATTTTTTATACCTTTCTCCAAGCGGCGAGGGTTACCTTGCTGGCGAATGGAGGCCGATCCGAACGGTTTCTCAAAGGGAGGAAGTCGTACCGTTCTCTTTCATACAAGTTACAAAGCTAATTATGTACTATAAGCATTCCTAAGCAATGATTCTTCAATCATGTCCATTATTATGTGTGGCTCAGCATAACATTCAAAACTTTATGCGCTATGATGTTTAGCAATGTGTCAGAAATTGAAAAGATGATAGAAACGCTATTTCTTTGTCGCATTTCATTCATTTCATCAAGAAAGATACTCCTTTCTCCCCTTTCTTCTTGAGAATTTGTAATGCATAAGTGGGCAGTTGTACTTACAGTTCATTGTTACCTGTTTCCTAAAATGTTATTTGTTCTGTGTTACAAACGTCGTTACGAATATAAATAAAAGGGAGCATGGTCCGATGGCTTTCACTCAACTTCGGGGTAACGTGTGACAATTGGAAAATGTACTGTATTGCCAGCTTGAACACAGCAAAAAATGTGTAACAGCGACTGACATGAGGAGAAATTGATAACAGGGTTTCTAACTAGCGATTCGTATTCTAATATTAACTTACCTTTGTTGTTACCAATAATGCTCACATCTCTTGCCTTAGCGTATTCACAATGCAAATGCCTCTTACTCTGGTGTCTCAATCCTTACAGTTCAGCAAGTGGGTAATCATTTCTTTAGAAAATCACAGCAGGAATGAGACCAGTGTCGTTAATTCATGAATTGATTTATTTCCATCTCAATCTCCTTTGATTTAATCCGGTCTAACATTCTAATACTTTTTCTCGGTATCATATTTTGGAATGCAGACAGCAAAATCATTCTTGGAATTTTCTGATAACGTGTCTTTGCTACTAGTTGGGTTTTCAATAGCAAAGTTTACCATTATATAAGTAAGCATAAGATTCTACCGTATTTAGCTTATCGTCAAATTACAAGTATTTTGGAAGGGTCACAAAAGGGTTTTTGTAGAATGTAATATTAAATTAGTAGTCAGGTCCCTGTGAAATATTGTTTTTTTTATTTTCATGTCCAATGGAGTTCAACACAGCATATCCAGAACTCAGAGCTGAATAATTTTTTGCTATATCAAGTGCTGCCTAAAGACGTTCTTTGGAGCCTACTTTTGTTTTAACCGATCTGTCGTTTCTGCACTTACCTTAACCACAAATCAGTTCATTTGGGAATTGAATAAATAAAGTTTATGGTGGATTCAAACAACGTGTGTTTACTTTTCCCCGGTATGTGTCATTCCCATGTATTCTAGACGCCTGATTCATACTTGTAGAATCGATTGATTATGAATAAGAAAACTATAATTTCATTTTCATCTGTTTTAAACACAGCGCCCCATGTGTTTTCCCGAGTTCAGTCAATTTATTTTATCTTGATCCCTGGTCCCATATTTTGAGCTAGGTTCAAACACAAGTTTTAAATTGATATTACTAAGGAAAATAAAGGGGGAATGTTGTTGAGTGCAACTGAAATTTATGGAAGCTACACCATTTAAATGTTTTAACTAGCAATTGCAGTTTTTTTTTGTAAAACAGAACGATGCGAGGCATCATCGTTGAAGGTGAAATCTGCCGTACTTGCACCCCAAGCTAGTTAATACCATTTGACGGATATAGATCTCAGGGCTGACACGTTTGATGGATGTCATTCTCGATCGGCCTACTTCACATTTAAAACTGCATTGACTGACCAACTTCATCGAGATATTGCCTGCGGAATAATGGACAGAATCTAAAGGCATTAAAATGCCATGTGTCATTTGACTATTTTTTATGAAAATGTGTTAAGCCACCAGCTACAGCTAAGATCCTTTCTCTACCCCTCCCACTTTCCCTCACTTTCAAAGCACCTGATGCTTTTTTTCAAATTCGGGCAACATTTACTTTAGGTCACCTAAGGTCCAATCGCGCCCACAGTGATGCTTCCTCCCGTTTCGCAAATGAAAGGACGAGGAAAAGAACAAAACTGTCTCGCTATTTACTCTTTGTACATTGAAGAAGACTGCTTGTAGTTGGCAAATATTTTGCATTACCAACGATCGAGTTCTGCGAGCAGCGTCATGTACATACATTTAGATGGACTGGGCTTGAACCATCAAGGAATAGGGTAAACTCATTCCAACTATCGATGCAGTTTCTGAATGCAATGCAAGTAGTTACTCTGTTTCTGAGTAGCGCAAAGTCCAGCTATGAGAACAAGAGACGCG
>JAQGAP010000958.1:0-24447 GCA_034697805.1 Orchesella bifasciata | reverse complement strand
AAGTACTGCATTGAAGTCTTGAAACGGAAACGCTGACTTTGCGAAACTCTAGAATTTCTGTGCAGTGTAACATGACTACGTATCTGTATTGACCATTTACAGCCCATTGTCAGTATTATACACACTTCCCATAATATATGTTGTCTTTAAAGCAATTCCAGTATTAAATTGTGTTCACGAATGTAGAAAGGAAAAGGATGATAAGGGAAATTGCAAACTACCTCCTCTCTTGTTTCAGCCATATTACACGCTCTAATGTAAGGGAATGAATGAAGCGGGAGGGAATGGCGGCAGTATAAGCGATTTTCTGCAAGTCTCATTATGAGTTATTTAAGTGATTTATTTATCTTTCTCCCATCCCCATGAATAAGTCGTGAAGATGAGTATAAATATATTATTGTTAAGATTTTGTAACGGGAAAAGTTTTTTGTCCTGTTTGAGAACAGTGCTGGGACAACGATGAAAGAACTATATGCAGAGCAGAGGTAAAATGAAAGTACGCTTATGCATTTATTTCAATAAAAACTCTCCGAATGAAGGATGGAGCCAGTTCTCATTTTGCCACTCAGGGAATCTGGGGGAACAATTGTTCACATTTTGCAAACAAGAAAACTCGTACATAACATATTATATATACTGTCACAGGTCAATAACTTGCTATAGATAAAGATTAGGTATAGAGGAACTATTATGTAATGTGGAACTCATATTACAAAGTAATCATACTTTCAGATGGCTAATCCATACAAGAAGATGTATGAGGATGAATAAGTATGAATATGAATGGTACATATTTCACATAAAAATGCCTGAGCACCGAAAGTTCCGTAACCCATAAACTGACCGGTCGGTCTTGGCGTAACAAGCTTACTCGCTTTTTTTTAGTTCTAGTAAGAAATCGTTTTTGTTTCCAATCTGAAACTGTTGAGCGAAAGCATAAAGGCAGGGTACGTTTCATACATTACTCCACAAGGATAATATTACGCTGTTTGCATATTCATTCTCTCTGGAGAAACTAAAGAGCGAAAAATCCAGGAAAGCTGAGAGGGTGAATATAAATATATCAGAGTCCACGAAGAGATATTTTAAGAAAGGAAATGCAAACGCGTCGGCTGGCTGCTGGCTACCAAACAGCCCATATATAACCGTTTATGGACAAATATTCGAAGAAAATTGTTCTCGACTCAAAGAACTTTTTTTTTCACAAAAGGGCTTAATCTATGATATGCATATTTTACAGGGAAAGAGCAATTTAGGATCACTTTTTCCTAAATTTTATGTCAGCTGAGCACCGCCCACTTCCCCAGCCCTTCTGTGCAGTGCCGGAAAGTTTAGTATTGTAACTTATCTGTGAGAAATATCCTACAAAGCAAGATACTTAAAAGCCATCAAATATGAATTTATAGACACTCACTTTCACATACATTCGTTTATTATATACGCGCACATACATGCATTATTGCATGCCTCTTTTCACTCCTTTTTTTTCTGCTTGACATTCTCATGCAACCTGGAATGGAATGAATGAATGAATACTTACTCTCTGTGTGTAAGTAATGTCGTCGTATGTCCCTCTCGCTCTCTCCACATTACACTTTTACGCTATTACATCCAACTTGAATTAGATAAACTTTTAATGTAATGAATATGTATAATGAATGAATATATGAGCTCAAAAACTCGTGCCTTCCTAGTTGCATGCAACGATGTAATAGGGTCCTTAAAAACGGGAATTATATCGCGAACCATATCAAGATGAGTAAATGTATTTTTCACCAAGCCCAGGTAGTATTCTTAGCATTGGCACTACATATGTTTGATGCAGTTTAGTTCGTATCTTTGAGAGAGTCAGAAAACATTTGTTTCATAAGCCACTCCACTCTTGCTACTACTAGCACTAGCCCGTTCACATTTTTCTACTATTGTTACAATCTCTTTCGAAAAGAAAGAAAAAACTTTTTAAATTCTAAGACTACATAGCTTGGGGAGAGAAGATGTGAAGATAATGCAAAATTTTTATGAGTTTCACCCTTCTAACCTTTTCATACTATTTGAGAAAAAGGGATTCCATATTCCACACACTCTTTAACAAGGCTAAGCAAAAATAAGTTTGATATATGCCCCACCATGCAGTATATGCATGTATGTAACTTGCTGAAGAGGAGAATCAGAAGGGTAAAGAAATGGTGAAGAAGTGGAGATGAGGCAATATCTGCGAGAGTCGAGAGTAGTACAACTTTCGGATGAGATAGTTGTTACCTTCTCGTACCATCTCTCAGTATGATTGCACATGTCGTTCTAACATGCATAGTTATATAAAGTCTGTAAAAACAAGGAGTGCTGTTATTACTTTCTTTATTATAATCCTGCCTGGTATGTGTGAACATATTACAAGGGGAAGAAAGACCTTAAGTGATGAAATGCCTAGTAATGTGCTCATCAAGATGGGATTTTTACTCTGATGTGCTTCCTGTAAGAATGAAGCCTTCGCAGCAGTTTCATCACGATAATCACCATCTTCCGATTTTTTTGCTTGGAGCATTAATTAACGGGAGTGATTCTTTCCTGTAAAAGCGGAGAAGGAAGAAGATGCAAAAAAGTTGAACTAGCTAGTGGGAGTATGTGTAAATGGAGGGAATTATTCTCACCCGGTTTATTGTGGCTGAAATGTATGACTAGTGGAAATATATGGCGTATGGGTGGATACCATGTATTAATGAAAATACTGCGTGTGAAGAGGTGATGCAAAATGTCCTTAAAAGCTTTTTCTTTCTGTCGGTGAATAGAAAAGTTCTTTCTTCACAACTGCATCATGGGGAATGAATGTTAATTATGTAAATGATGACGAAAGTACCTTATCAACTTGGATGGTCAGGAAATAGGCATATCGAAAGTTAAAAAAACATCCCGTTTTATAATATAATCTAATCATACACTCAAACGTTACATGCGCTTTACTAAGATACAATGTGAGGAACACTTTTCTTCCAAAGCCATAAAAAATACTGAACTCTCCAGAATAAGGTAGAATAAGAAGATCAAACCCTTTTGGTTGAGAAATCTTTGTGGAAGTTACCAATCCAAAATTTAACGACAAACTCTTGAAATATTCAATGGCAATCATGAAACCTAAAACACGACACTATTTCAATTTAGAAATTGAATGACTATTAGGTTCCATACCATGATTGATGAGCGTCCATAATATATGTATGTATGGATATTTCAACTTTCTTTACATCACAGACAAATGTGTTTTAACCCTTCAGTTTTTCTAAGTCGTCTTATCCGTCCAACATAAATAAACCTTTCTAATGTAAAACTTTTTATGAAATTCAATAAAGCAATGTGAAGAATATTTTGAATTCGCTTTAGGAAGGGGACAATCAACTGCTTATCTCATTGCATTACAATTCGAATAATGAGCATGTAAGATGCTTGGTTTGGAATGAAATTTATGAATTCTGAATGACTTAATATTTGAGCATAAATCACACACGTAAAGGAAATCTTGACACAAACGTTACATCAATAGGTTTGTGATTTTCCGTGTATTGAGGAGGAATTCCACTTTGCAAAATACACAATCCTTACGGTCTATAGCAAATAGTAGCATGTCATCAAATTGGCTTAGTATTTACATTTATGATAGATTTTTCCTTTGGATTCAATGACAAACACAACATAGCAGGTAACCTTTTCTAAATTTTCTGATGGTGTGTGGGATTGTGTATGAAGCTAGGTGGCAAACGCCCAAGATAGGTCAAACACTGCCTTCAGTCATACTTTTTCTCCAAAGAATCAGCAAGGCGTAAAGCTAGTTTCAAAAGGAAAAGGGGAAACTAGAAAGATTCACAAAAAAATTACCTTTTGCGTACGGAAAAGTGGAAGTCAGTAGATTCTTTTATACAAAAAAAAATCAACCTGCGAATACGAAACGAGTAGAATCATATTTTTTCATTCAGTTACAGACAAGAATATGATCACATTGGTGCAAAGGAAGTAGGTGCGACTGGAGAAAAAAGCCTTTTAGAATTTTCGGTCTCAACCAATTCAACCAATTCAGAGTTAATATGGCATTTTTCTATAAACTTACCAGCCTGTGATTGTGACCTTTGGAGAAAATGGTCAACGCACAAAGAAGGAAAGAAAGGCAAGCCAAAATCTGAGGGTAAAGAAGGAGAATTTCGCTCTGAGATTGGAGATTAATGTTCTATCAAATAGATCAAAGGCTTGGCTGGATCACAATATTCTACTTGTGTTTTTACATTTATACTGCTGCCTCTATATAATATCTTATATAGGAAATGCTAGAAAACATGATATGCATAAATGGATATGGAAGAACTACCGTATTCACGTATAAGATGACACACATACTTTTCTTGATACGAACCCCTTTCCCAATTTTTTTTTGGAATGAATGACAACTTGGTGTATTTTGTGTTGTGAATCAACGAATTTTCTTGAAGCATTCATTGTTTGAATGACATCATAAGAAGAATGTTAAAATACATTTTCATTGCAGTTCAAAGTTATTACACCGAAAGGATAGTTCCAACGTAATGCATTTTTTCGATCGGTGAAAGCTGGGAGGTACAAGCTGGTTTTTTCCGCTTGTACTTCAGAGAAAATGAGATAAATGTACGCGTTGATCTATAAAAAGGTACATGACATTACAGCACATTAGTCATTGGCCCATACATTATATTGGCAGCGTTTCCTGATTAATGGTTTCGTCGAAACAATTGACCCCGAAGGGTGTAATGTCCATTGCAATTTCCTTGAACTCGATTTAGTCCTATGTGTACGGGCGAGAGTCCAACAAATACAGATTGCTTAAGCTGTCTGCTTGGGTTTTATATACAATCTTTCTTAAACTACAGCTGCTTTTTAGTACGAACAGCTTGTGATTTTCTCCGAACTATAATTGTCTTAATCGCTACTTATGTTCGAAGATTCATCTTAAATGTTGAAAAAACCATTTATGCCGGTACAGTACCGATGATACTACATCATGATATTCGTGTTCTAAAAGTTTCATTGAACTTCATGATGGTTGTAGCTATTTGATTGCAGATTAAGATACTCGATAAGCATCGAAATATGAAACATTACGATATAAACAATTTTAATTAGCACCTATAAGAATCATTTTAGTTGACCTTTAGGTTTTGATGAAATTTATTTCCGAATTACAGGAAAATGATATTCAAGAAGAAGTAGTCAAACTTAAATCAAATATCTGAAAGACTTTGTGAATTAAATCCCAACTGTCCACATTGGTCTGTCTGTACTTACAGAACACATGCAGATATATAATGTTCATACGAATGCCTATTCCGTTCCAAGCAACTTAAGTAATCGCATTTCGGACGAATGGCAATTTAAAAGGAAAGTTTTTATGCCAAAGAATAAGTGATGGAGCTTGTTTCAGTTTTGGCGATGTTTCAAACACTTGAGAAATAATGCTTCCTGTACGATTTTACTTTTTCCCTTCTTTTCTCGCTCCATTTAATGCAATAAGCCATAAAATGTCGTGATTTTGGGGTGTATTTTTCCTACTTGAGTCACTACAACTTTTTCACCCCCTAGAGACACTTCTCGGAAACAGTAACATTGAATGGGAGCGTATTAGTAACTTCCTCATGTATACGTAGGTATGTATTATATTATGTGTTTGAGAACAATTACATGACTGTTTAACGTAAAGTTGGTTGGCATCAGCTTTACTATTTTTGTACATCAGATCAGTCACTCAATTTTTATAAACTTGCTTTTCACTCGTTTCCAACTCCATCTCTATCGGAATTGGTTTAGACTTGACTTTATCTTGGCCGGGTAAATCTGAAGATGTTTTGGTGTTTAACAATTTTAATCTGTTTCCTAGAATTTTATTCTCTTCTCCGAAATACCACCAATGCTACTTGTACTTTTCCAATCTTTTTTTTTACTTATGTGACATTACTCATGCATTATGCATGCATGTATAATAGTTTCCATTACCATATTAGGTATAATAGAAGCGTGAAATGAAGGAAACAGAAACCCGTTGCATAACTCTGATAATCAAATGGATTTTTTTATATGAACTGATCCAAAAATCCTTCGATCCGCAACAGCATGACATTTTTTATACTACAAAAATATGTACACAAGTGAAAACCTTGTAGATTTGGGTAAAACCAGGCATTTTCCTTTACAATGCTAAATTTTTTCACACTCCATTCCAGCACAATCCTCTGATTCATGGGTTGGCACGTAGCGTATTTGCTTGGTTGATTTTTTTTTCTTGCTTCTTGGTTGGTGAAGATTTATCTTACAATTCCTATAGGAGGATTTCCATACGTCTGCAAGCAACCAAAAGAGATGCATGATGTAGCAATAATTCTTCTTTCTTGTCGCACTGTTTTGGTTCGGTTCTATGATAATAAAATGTATATGAAATATGCTTAACAGCATAATGATGCGTAGTAATAGACACAGAGACTCCATTGGGGGAGTGTGTATTATAAAGCGATATTTTATTGTTATTAATTCGGATAATGATTGAATGGGTTAAGTGTAATATAGCATTTTGCCAAGAATATCCCTAATGTTAATTTCACCATTGGCACAATATTTCTTAAGTTGGGCTGCTGCTGCTAACACTGATCCTGATTCAAGTTGAAGGGAACCCAAAATCCGTTTTTTCTTGGCGCTTCTGGAGAGGAAGTATGAAAAGCGAAAAGGAAGTAGCAGTTCCAGGAAACAAAACTTGATAAAGAGCATGCAAGAGTGACTCCAAACATTGAAAAAGTGGTTCCGCTTCCTAATTTCATTAGTGAGTATGATAGGAAGATGCACTATCACCATCCATCCCTTCATCCTTTTTCTTTCATTAAAGAGGAGCTCAGCTCATCTCACAGTGAGCATATGCACACAAAATTATACAAGCAAAAAAGAAAATGTATACTTTTCTATGCTTCTTTTTAGCTCTCTTTCTTCACTCCAAATTTTGTTCGTTCGTTCGTATGCAATACACGCCGATTTGCCCAATGGAACTTAAGGAAAACGATGAGAGAGCAAAGTTTCCCTTTTCTGCAATTAGCTTCAAAGTTAAAGGGAAAACCAAATAGTGGATGTATCAGACAAGTAAGAAAAAGTAAAAATTCAACGAACTCCGCCAGCCCTCTTGCTATACAGTCATGAATAGCACAGGAGCAGAACAAAGCATTTCTTTTTATCCATAATGTTAAAAAAACTGTTCATTCTGAAGATAATGTCTTGGTTTTTTACGTCATCGCTTTCTAGCTTGTCAGAGAAGGGATACTGTGCCGTGCCATATGTACCAGGTTCGGGTTCCTTTACTATACTATGCACCCGACAAAAATCAACTTTTTTATATTGAATGCCCAACTTTTTTTTGGCTTGTGAAACCGGTTGCTGTCATTACAAAGTGTAATGTTGTTACTGTTACTGTTGTAGCAGAAATTACTTGAGAAAAGAAATCCGCTCATTGTGTCTTATGCATTTCTTGGAAGAAAAAGTTAGCATCATTGTGTCTTGTACAGTTTGTAATACTGTACCATTTGCCAAGAAGTAAGTTGACGCTTTTAAGCGGTTTTCAGAAGCGGCGAACGTTAATAAAATGACCATTGGTAAACCCATGTAGAAACATATAGAAGAAAGCAGACAGACGGATAATCTGGCATGATGAAAGTATCTGCTTCTCAAAAGAGAAAGGGGCTAGGAATTAAATGAAAAAGTTAAGCAAAGAGAAAAACAATTTTTAAATTAATTGTATAAAAATGCATTTCTTCTTGTGGTGATTCTTTTCTCTTTGAAAATTGAGAGACAGCTGTCTATTGATAATAAAAGGAAGGGTATAAGTTACATTTTTGTATAGTTCTAGCAGTTCAGTTTACTTTTTCCTCCTCTCCCTATTTATTTGTGCTGTTTCAACTCAACTGACTCAACGACCAAAGAAAAACTTCCTGAACGTGAACCTTCAAGATGATTATCTTGTGGCATTATATTATACTTGAGAACCGCAATTCTGCTTGCATAACGTTAACTCATTCTTTAACAGCACGTACAAAGGATTCCCCACCTAAAAATATAACAAATAGTAAGTAGAAAACTCAATAATTCATGTCATAATATACCTAAGCGTAATACTAAGCATCGAAAGTCAACTCAATACTGAAGGATTTCTTTTATTAATGGGAAAATCCGTTTTTGGATTGCTTCTCACTACAATGTAATGAATTTAATACGGCTTATCTCAAACATGTATCTGGTGGTAGAGCACGATTTCACAGAGACACGCTATAAGTGGAATCCTATCAAGTACTCATTTTTCTCCATTCAACATGAATATCTTATAATACTCAACAAGCAGCAAATGTAGCTGCTATAATAATGGATAATTATTATTGGTTTCAAGAATCTTGACAGGAAATTATATTTCGTATGGATTTAATAAGTGGTTTGTTTGAAGTTTCTGACAAAAGGCAGAACTGCATTATTCTGTTTGGGGGAACACGTCTGCCACTGCCAGTATATTACATCAGTATATATAAAGCACTGTGCTTGAAGTGCTGAACCGGCGTATGTAAATCAGATGCTTGCTATACAAAATACCAAAAATTAAAAGAGTTCTTCTCTTTTACCCGTTTTCATCAACTCAGCTAATTTCCGATCAATAAAAAACCGACTAATGAGAAGACCAAGAAGCAACTTACTATGGTTAGGAATAGGGAGCAGATAGAATGAGTCTAAAGAGCATATTATAGCATTCGCTGATCTTGAAAATTTTGCTGAAAGACATTATTGTTAGGTGATTAGTTCACAATATATTTAGCAAGGTGTCTTCCAATTAAGACATTTACAATCCAGTAGTAACGAATCCGGACTTTGGCAGAAACACATGGGTTTGAAAGAAAGGGCAAATAATACGCTATTGTGTGTTCCGAATACATGCTACAAGGCAAGGTGATAAAGGGAAGTGAAGATGAGGTTAATTAACGAGAGATACACACTTGCATATTCTGATACACACTCCATACATATACGTGTAACGAAACTGCAAGTTGTCTCCTTTTCTACCAACACAATTTTGCTTGAGGGGTGAAGTTTGGGTAAGTTGCAAGCTTTCATTTCTTCCCTTCCTGCAAAAGTTGCAAACTTACTCTTCGTTTTTTTTTTCAGGGAAATAACATTTGTCCATATAACTTTGACTTTTTCTACATGTTCATGTAATTTGGTTTATTTGATATGTTCATCCATACTAGAAGATGGTTACGATATTTTCGTTTTGTATTCACGCACACTTATGTTTTTGCTATTGCGTTTCTTTTTAGGAGAATCTGCTATTCATACATTAAACCTAAAGAAACATCATAGTATTTAACCACATTAAAAAAGGAACGTGCCAAATCGTTACATCTCCCTCTTATTGGATAGAAAAGGGGAAAACTTCAGTCTTTTACTCAGAAAGAAAGAAAGGGAAGAGAAAAAAAGGAGCTCACGAGTTCTTGTTAAAATGTATACGCATATAGTTCAAATAAAGTTGATATGGGATAGCTATCCACGTCTACATGACTGACAACGAATATCTATTCACATGACCAAAAACAAGGATGTATCTTCTTCTTCCTTCTTTCTGAAAAACAAGTTCTACGTGAGTTCTGCTATTTACCCGTGATGTGGTTGCAAGGAGGATATCTGTAAGTAAGTGGCTCGATGAAATCATGCGAGCCTCTGACAGACAACACCTTTCCTTCTCAAAGTTTCATCCAGAATGAAACTTGACTTGACATCATACCGACCAACAACCGTCACGGATGTGGAAATGAAAATGTGGTGGTGGTGGTGAGATGTGCATCGTGCGTAGTAAATCATCCTCAGGATCTCAAATGTTTATAACGTCCGCTCCTGTTTACATTTCGGGATAAGCATTTGACGCAAATAGTTTGGCATACTGGTAAATAATATGACAGGATAATAATATGATAACTCTTTTCCTTAGAACAGAACAAGTTCAGCAATATCAAGAATCGTAAATGGCAATGCTTCACTATAGTGAAGCATTGCCTTTTACGATTCTTGAGCAATATTTGATGCGTCCAAGTCAACAAATAATAATTGTACTCAACTTTGTAGACTTTCTCTATAGCCAATAATACTCACTCACACACCTTTCCTATGCCTTAATCATGTCCTCTCGTCAAACAGTATTAAGATTAGGAAATATATCGTTAAGGATAAACACTCGTGGATGAATATATGGATATCTAATATCTAGATCCCTTCCTGTTTGCATAGACACACATTTAGTCCAGCCAAGCCAAATCCTTTGATGTTTGTGTTATCGCATTTAGCTCATTTAAGCACAAGTTCAGCAAGCAATAAGTAGGAAAAAAGTCAACAAAAACATCCGTGAGGCTAGATGTTGTATGTACATTAGTTTCTCTCTACCAAAGTTAGTTGAGGTTTCCTACTAAATTTTAGGGAATGAATGAGCTTTCTAAAACTATCGCTACAAAACTGCTTTACATGAAAGGAAAAAGTTTGAAAAGTTCAAGACTAGAAAAAGAAAGCCATTTCTATTACAGAAACTACATGCACGCAAGCAACGCACCACCAAGAAACGTCTTCAAGAAAAGCAGTCCATTACTCTGTATACCCATTTTCTTTATTTTTGTGCGATATCTGGTGTGATGAGAACCAATGAAGGGAGAACATCCAAAAGGAAAGATTATGATGATACAGTGTTCTCCAGCAGTATGATTCAATTCTTTGAGCAGTATTTGCCAAATGTATACAATATCATGGAGTTGAAAAGAGCACAAAAGTATACACAAAGACTCACAACTTCTTTCTATATGCATACATACATAAAAGTATGTGGTTTATCTCTTCTCTGGACGAAGTTTTTGGAGACCATAAGCCCTAATTTGCTTACTAATGCGCTTTTCCTAAGTGAATCCTTGCTGAGTAGTAGAGCAGTGGTATGTGTGTACAGTGGAGAAAGCTGTATTGTGTGGCATATTTAACTGGGAGAGGAAAGAAAAGAATAGAGTAAACTCAAGTTCCTTCCCAACTTGATGTCATCCACCACACAACACACAACTACAACTACGCAGGCATATCAAATTATTTTACAAGCAGAAACTACCAAACATTACCAACATCACCATTGCCTCCAGTTTCCTCTCTCATCTTCAGCGTCAGGAAAACAGCAGCAGAGAGCTTCCCCTTCCCCATTCTACTCCGAAATAACTGAACTAGTTCAATAAATGGATCAACATAACTTGATGATGGTGATGTTGGAGATGATGATGGCCCTGTTTGGATTTTGGTAGTGTAGAATTTCATATACCAACATTATCTACGGATCTTTATAATACATGGATTAATAGATCAAAGCGCTACTATACATAGATTCAAGGATCGAACTGTAAAATACTTGTGACTTCTTTCCGTTTTGTCAGTATTGCGTGCTGTTTTTACCAACATGTTTATAATTTTTTGTCTTTCTGCCACATCAACGTCCGTGCGGGAAGTTAGGATATGCATAATATATTAATACCCGCTTGCTATAGTGCGGGCTATATTTGCATGCAATATGATTATAAGCCATATATTTTTTATAAAGTTTGACGATACCTTCACCAAGTGTAGTTTTACTGTAATCATCGTAATCATCTAGGCGTTGAGCCCTGATCATAATGTAATGAGATAATGTTTGTTACTGCCGAGTATAGCCACCATGAAATGAAAAAAGTTGAATCGCAAACAAAGATGCATCTTGATATTTTGGGGTTTGTGTTTGCATCCATGTTTTTCAAAGTTTTCATCAACATGCTTACGTATTCAAGCAACCTACACGGAAGTAAACAGGAGCGAGCGTTTCTTTTCTCGAAACTAGTTAGGTATTCGGTGGAGAGCCAATCATGTGTTTGTAGATTAAGATGAGATTAAGCATTTACGTTGTTTAACGAAGCACATTCTAGATGCTCAAAGATTAAACTGTTTTTTCATGTTTCCTTTGCTCAAGTGGATTATCTCACTCAGCTCCCTTCAACTTTAAAGGAAAAAGAAAGACCTGTAACAACAATAACGCTGTCTTCCAAGAAACCAAGTCAGACTTATGATTGTAGTGGAGTAGCAGTTATGCATATTCACTCCACTCCTCACTCTCCTCACTGCAGCAACATGGAAGAACTTACAAACTGTAACTATCATGACTTTAGTGCCCTTCTGTGACCTGGCTAGAATTTAATGGTGCAGCTTTTGTGGTAATAAACGTTGTGTAACGTAATGTAATGTGTGTAACAAGGTTACTAATAGTGGTTGTGTTGTTTTTGCTTTCCCCATTACCATTTTGCCACTGCCCTATTACAATTGCTGATGCTGCTAATGTCACTCCACTGCGTATAGATTATGCTTCGTGTAAAGTATAGAGTGAGAGTGAGCGCACGGATGTGTGTGTGTGTGTGTTGTTATCATTGTATAGTCAAGCCGTAATTATCCCTAATAACTGTGCCATCCTTTGCCATTTAAATTAATAACAGTTTCAGGGTGAGCCCACATCCCATTTGCTACTCCCATTATGATAAGCCATTTCAAGTAAAATCACTTACTCCTTCAACTTACTTTACTTTTTGCCTTGTTACGAAAATGCAAAGTTTTCTAGACAACTTTCTCTCCTCCCTCTTGTTTTAACTTTTTTGTCTTGTCCTTTAAGAGCTGTCTTGAGTTTAGACAGAGGTATGGAACAGGACAAGAACAAATGGACTGCAATGGGGAGCAACTAAAGGAAAGTAGTCGGCCCCTGCCATCACCGTGCATGCAGGGAGGCGTGCATAATCCAAAGTGTGTAGTGTGGCATACATACAGGACGATTTTCCTTGAGAAATACAAGCCAGTTGATGTAACACTAGTAACACCTTGTAAAGAAAACTAAACCTGGGAAGATGAACGTAACTGGCATGACAAGGTACGAAAAGAATTTTAAAGAAATGTTGCAGCTCATTTAAATTCTTAGGTGACACTCTGAGTTCACGGTGAGAGGGAAGAGAGAGAGAGGCGAATATCTGCATAGAAATGTAATGTTCTGTGCATGTTCTGCACGATGATAAATCTGAATAGAAAGACTGAAGCTGGAGCTGTAGTCTATAGCACACAAGTTAGATCTTGTACCTATATGTACTTCAGTGGCTATTTTGCACAATAAAGAACGTCGGAAGTTAAATAGCCACATATATCTCACAATTTTCTTTTTGTACCATCCATCCGCCAGCACATCCATACAAAATATTTAGATTAACGTTTTTCGTGGGATTCGCAGGGTATACTACTAGTAACAAGAAAGTCTTAAGTCTCCGACAGGTAGAATGTCCATTAGAAATGCTCTCCACGCAGGAGAGATACCAGATCGTGGCTAAAAGTGGCAGTTTCTTCATCCTTATTGCTAAAAGATCTTCCCATATGTATGCTGAACCGCTAACCAACGAGCAAATATTCTTTTTGCATCTCCATCTATTCGCACTGGTTTACTGGGCCAATGCGATGTAGACATATGTCGAAAACTAATAGATTCACGGAAGGATAACTGTGCCATGAACATTTATGAAAGGCTTGGCATGCTATGTATATGTAACTAGAGATATAGAGTGAGTACGGACTAGCGACCCTTGTACAATTTATCCGTCCCTGTGACTCTTACGTTGAAGGATAATTTTACCGGCTTCTGGGAACTGTTAGCTTCCACTTTAAAGAATATTTATGCGTCAATGTACGTAGCGCTGGTTCAAATAAGACGTACCTTTATTATCGGAATTTTCGTTAGGTGAAAGGCTATATTATGTACCTATGTCTAGTAATATGCATAGAGGTGCAATATAAAAGTAGCTAGGCAAGGCTATCAACATCAACCCAAATGGCTTGGCCACAAGAAACTTGAAACTTGCTGGAATTTTGCTTGAACCATCGATTTTTCAAAGATAAGGCCAGTAAGGAAAGAATACTATGGAATTTTCGAAAGGTGAGATTTTCAAAGCCACAATTTACGGGCTGTAACCTACGACCTACATCTATAAATGGATTTGTTCGCCTGTATGCGTACATTTATTTTAGCACTTTCACCTCGTAACGTAACCTTATCTTGTTCTTGCAAAAAAACGCGTATGTATGTACAAGGATAATATCTGCCAGATATCAAGAATGATTTTAAATGTATGTACATGTACGTCCCTATATACGTATGTGCGTATTGTGTATGCGTGCCATGCTCGAGGTCATCACGAATTCGTTTAAAAAAACTATTTACGTAATCTACACTGTACTATGACATCGATAATCGTAGCTCGTGAAATATAACACACTAAATAGAAAGTGAGTGGGTTTTTATAGCATTTCATCAGCCAATGCTACTATACCATAGGGCCAGTAGGAGAAAGTTCAATAACCGACTGGTTCTTTAGCACAGTTTTTCTTGCTAGTTTGAAAATTCAGCCGTTTCAATTTACTCAAGGCAAAGAAAATAAAATATCATACCATGCAATTAATTTCAACCTGGAAATTTTAAATCATTGTATATCAGAAGTGTAATTAAAAATTTATATAATTTAGTTCCGGTTAAATGTGATGGCTCGTTCACCCGGTGAAACTACTGCTGATGAATGATTTTTTTTTATGAATTTCGCCTCATCATAGCTTTCCTCTTTCTTGATAATATTTACTTGTTTTATTGATTGTTTACGAACCCATTTCTCAGTCTATTTTTGAACACATCTCATCAGAAAACATTCAGTATTTTACATTTGGAATTTGTAAAATGTAATTTCACAAACTGTAATGCAAGTAATATAAACAATTTAAAAATTCTGATACATTTCAACGACGAGACAACTCAATAATAACGAATAATTTTATTTGCTCCATTTATCTTTCCGAATAGTAAAAACTAATATGCTCACATCTGTTTCTATACATATGGGATCTTTGATGCTCTGCTGTCTCTATATGATTATGGATAATGGTGAAATTGCGAAAAGTTATCAAAACGCCCATTTATGGCCCCGGTACATGATATGTGAAAAGTCATACATAATCATGGATTTATCCTACACGTATGCATTGTTACCATTATATTATTATTACATTATCGTAACGTTTCACGGCAAGTCATCATAATATCACAAAAGTTTCCAATTTTGTAATATATATTTCTTATACAACATCCGCTTACCTTTTACTTACTTTCATCCAGGCATCAACAGCAGCAAGTGAGCGTGTGCGCGTTCACAGCATTCTATATGATTCTCTTCTCCTTACAGTATCACAATATTTGGTTGGAGAGAGCCGACTTCATCTACAATTTGTAAGTTGCTACTTCATCATTTCCAATTGGAGTAGAAAGGATACAGAAGCCACTTCTTCTTTCTTTTTTTCAAAAATGTTTAACATGCAAGGATGCTCGAAATGTGATTTGGAAGTTCTTGGAGTGAACAGGAACATATTAAGCTTAACCTATACAATATGCCTGCGGTATAGCTTTGCCGAGTTGAACCAACATGTACTACATATGAGTAAAAGTATAAGCGAATTGTTGAAGCTAGCACACACACATGTACAGGTTAAAATTGAAATTATTTATGGTTGACTGATCACATATAGGCAAAAGTAAGTGAATATGAGTATTTACCTCTTCCACACACAAAGGGAGAGAGGAGTCGTCGTCGTCGTCTTTATATTTTATTCCAATTTTCAGAGTATCTTCTCAAGTAACAAAAGTTGCATTCATACATGAAATGAAATTATATGATGATATTACGAATTACGAGCGATGATGATACTAGGATGAAAATGCGAAAAATGCAATATGAGTGAGGAGATGAGAAAAATGGTAAAGAGAAAATTATTTTTGGATGGATGTGTAATGTATCATTATGTGCCATAGTCTTGGCGTTCGTTCCTACGTTCCCATCTAAAAAATAACTAAAGTGAAAGCAGGTACACGGGAAGAAGTAGCTTATAAGCAAAATGATGATGATGATCGCATAATAGCAACGAGAAACGCAATAATGGCTGTGGAGCTGCAGACGTAATAGTGGTTTTGAAGTTTTTTGAATTACATTATACACGTAGCACGAAAACACAACCAGATTTCCATACCCATTTACATAAAAAGCGCATGAATACTCTGAATTGAATTCAGAGATCAATGTTCTGCCATCACCGTCCTCATATTCATCTCATATTCATGAAATGGCACACCTGCCTGCCAAAAGAAAGCGAAAGGAGGGAAAAAAACCTGGAAGAAAAAAGGAACTGGAGGAGCAAGCTTAAAAATTAACTCATCCATGTGGAAGTAACAGCAGCAGCAGCAAGCAAGCAACCCCATTATTCGAACTACCGGTATATAATGCAATGTGTAAGTGGAAATGGAGAAATGAAAATATGGATGTTGTATCACAGGCGCCCACTCGTCCATGTAGTTGGTGGCTGTTGAAGCAGATGATGATGAAGATGATACTCGGTATGTCTATGTAGGAAACATTAATGGATCGCTCTTGTCTTTAGCCAGTGTATGCTCCATTACTATTATGTGTATTCAGAAGACCATCTATATTTGGTTTTTTACGGGATGGATACGGGATTTTCATTTGTGTTTGCTCTGTTTGTCACTGATAGCATTTTATACGCTAGAGAATTGAATTATCTTGTTTTAAGATGTCATTTATTTATATAATATGGTAGTAGTATCATCATCATCAAGTACGCACACACAGATTATTTTACAGTTAGCAGCATTCTCGGAAAATTATGTACACATTTTTTTCTTCAGTTTAATTTCTGGTACTTACACAATGTTACATTTTTCTCATTTCATCTACAACATTCAGCATATTATTTTTATATATATACAACTATGTTTTCACATTTTACATAAGTACTCGTATTGGTTCAGATTTTTTTTCTTTTAAAAGTAAGCATTCTCTGTTTTTTTTCCTGTTTTTACAAATCATTCTAAATACAAGAAGTAAAATTCTGATTAGTTTCAAATGTAGCAATAATTGCACAATCGTGCACATAGTAAAGCTTTTATATACACTTTTTCATTTTTACCCAATTTGTTACAAATATACATAGCTACATCAACTTTATATACAATATCAAAGAGGTTTCTTTCATTTACTGTCAACTGTACACACAGTTCCGGTATAGGTATGCTTAATTTAGCTAGTAAAACATGAAGCCGTAGTAGTAGCTAGAATAGATGATTGAATATGCTGGTGACCACATCATAATATATTATCTTACAATTGCCTATTAATAGAACACCAAATGTAATTTCCACCATGATGAATAGAGAGTTCCAAAGAACTAACATTCAAATGTAAAATTAATTTTCATGTAGTTATCGCATCTTTTCATCATCATCAACAGAATCAGCGTCATCATCATATCATATCATCTCCATTTCTGTGACACTGACAATACCATACCAGCATCCCATTCCTTTCAAAATCATTTTGTTATCTAGGTAAACATCAACATCTCCTGTGAAGTACTAGCAGCAGCAACTTCTCCAACAGCCTAATTTGTTATGGCATAGGCCTACGAAACCTGATACAAATACGGTATAGGATTTTTCTTGAAGCTGCAACGTTAAGGAAATAATTCTTCTTAAGCTTTTAATTGGTCTAAAACAAGGACCTTGAATTAAAAAGGCTTACTTTCTAATTACAACGCTGAAAATACGTACAAAAGGACGCTTGAGTTATCATTATAATGTAATATCATCACTGACAGTATTTAGTATTTAGTGTTGAAAAAATTAAAATATGCGTCTCTGCCTCCTAACAATGAACACAAGAAAATGAGAACCACTCACTGAGCAGATTGTACGAGAGAAAACCAAAACTTGTACCAGATTTAACGAAGAATCTTGTCGAAAATATTAACTCGCCCCGTTCATCTATCCTAAACGAAACGGATGGAGAACGAGGAGCTGAACGTTACCTAACGCAATACTTCTCCAATGGGTGGAAGATCCAGTCATACAGGAGCAAATCATCATCATTTTACTCATGGTGGAATTGGCAATGCCATTATTTCATTCCACATGAAATGAGTAAAGTACATGTGCAGTATGCTATGCACGATTGAGCTGACTTATCTCCACAAGTTTTCAGAACATTACAGCTAATGATTCAAATGTGCGTATGGTGCGTAAAAAATACACAGAACTTCGACTACGACAAGAGTACGGAAACGAGAATGAAAGTAATGATGCGTTGTGCCATGTTCCAAGGAAAGATCTTTGCTTTGTGTCTACAAACTACACGCGTATACCAAAACGTGTACAAAACGGTAGAAAAAAACTGTTGCTTCCATTTCTGTTCTGTGCAAATGGAGCGTTCCTGAAAATTCGGCGTTTAAGATGCTCTCTCTGCAAGGATGCTGGGTCTGAATCCAAATTTATACTCTTGGAGGAGTCTTTGCAGTAAAAACACAAGCCGTGTACACCCATTAGTTTTCTTCAAAAATTCCATTGACTTTTAGCATGTTACGTGCTTATTAGTTAATGTATTTGTATGAAAATAATAATTACATTGAACGAAACTTTAATTCTGTGCGTAGTTGAGTCAAAAAAGCATTCACATTGCCCCAGTCGAGTCTTTTATGGTTTTGTTCACGTTCATTTACGTTTGGTATATGCCCTATCATTGTCATCAAGGTTATTGCACTCTGTACTTTCTCCCTATTCCATTATATGCAGTTGCATGTGATACGATCACCGTGACTAAACTTTGAAATTGGAAGCCATGTATTAGTATCATATTGTGAAGAGAAGGAAAAGAGCACGTAAACGTAAACTACTTTTTTTCTTCGTGGAAGATAATGAAGCGCATTTTATTGCTTGGTAAAAGTTGCTAACGAACAGATAAAAGGCATACGTCTCTAGGATGAACTTATCAAAATGTCACTTGTATGGGCAATAAGATGTCAAATGTGCATACAATATAGCATTGAACAAATTAGATGCTACTAGACTCCCAAAAATTTGTGGTTATATCATATGGTACACATACGTACGTACATCCAAGATTAAAGGCAGACAGTTTTGTATACACATTAGCTTTCCTTCTCATTGCTTGATGATACGCCTTTAAAAGAGATTTATAGAAGTTCACATTTTGATGGTTTCCCATACAACTTCTTTTCTCTGTCGAATGAGCCCTGTCTGATGTCGATTGGCCGAAGCTGAGGCAATGAGACAACGGCCGTTTGTAAAGGAAATCAAATGACTTTATGGTAGTGTAGATGGAATCGAAGACGTTCATTTGTATCCCTTCTCGAATTTTATGCTTATTGCAATAAAATTTATAGCCCTTGTACGCATGACGTGTAAAATATTATTATTGTACATTACATCAACCTCTCAGCCACGGTTGACAGGTGTGGAAGTGGGGTTCCATCATTTTGCAACTTATATAGTTTAAAAATCATATATTCAACATTTGCAAACATCACAACATTTATAAAAAATATTTTAGTTATTGACATTAACTATTGCAAAACAGGAATCGAATAATAGAATATCATAAATGGAGAAAACCATATATAGCAAGTGAATGCGAGTGGAACATGAGTCATGAGTCTGTTTCCAGAAAATAAAACCTCACCAAGCCGAGATTCACTGTTCTATATGAGAATGAGAACTCAAATGAAAGGAACGACAGCGTAGTAGAACGAAGAAAACGTAATCTTCTCTCCTAGAATTCGCGATTGCATACAGGCAATGGCACGTATCGCATGTGGTAATAATGTTGGTAGATAAGTGTAAGTGCAGCAATAACAAT
Source organism: Orchesella bifasciata (assembly GCA_034697805.1). Taxonomy (NCBI): domain Eukaryota; kingdom Metazoa; phylum Arthropoda; class Collembola; order Entomobryomorpha; family Orchesellidae; genus Orchesella; species Orchesella bifasciata. The sequence goes on along the minus strand of JAQGAP010000958.1, from coordinate 4,588 downwards.
GGCGATTGGAACTTGAGACGTATAGCGTAAACTTACTTTTTATTCTACCGCTTCCTCGTCTTTTTCCTCATGTCTGTGCGCTGTGCAGCTGCAATTACATTATATCTCCAATAATATTTCGCTTTAGTCCTGTTTGTACCCCTCAATCCTTTCCCTTTCATCCTCTCGCTTAGTCACAATACTGTACTGGCATTCATTCAATATCATCATACGGATTTCTATTTCCCGTCTTATTCCATTTTCTCATTGTTTTCTACTGTTTTCCTCTGGAATAATCTTCGTCTGACCAAGGTTTGAGTAAAAGATTTTTTGGGGTCTCGTCCTTTCCCTTCTCTATGATCATGTTGATGGCTGAAAGAATGACACTTTTCTTTGTCTGCAATGCCACCATTGGGACCACACGTAAAGTGATCTTAAAAAAGGAGCCGGTGACACATCCAACAACATATCAAACTTATCACTGAGCCGTAACACGATGCTCCATAATGCACAAATGGAAATAGAATTTGCATCGTCGGGGCATTTTTTACGCCTATATCATTCCCTCTTTTCCCATGAAACTGCATTCCGCACTTTGAGCTTGAGCTCCTATAAGTACCAAATTCGTGGTCGTTGTCGTTGTGAGTGAAAACACATCTTTCCCCTCGAAATGAAAGGAAAGTATGATGTTCATCAAGTACGACCTATAATAATATTTTTCTCAGTATTGGAAAAAGTGCTTTCACTCTGGAAATTCGAATGGGAAATGAATCTGGAGGCAAACACATATAAAGGGATCGAGTGGGAGAAAAGATGAGGATTCGGATTCAGACAGATGAACCCATTGAATTGCATGAAGTAATCGTAACTGAAATAGCAACAGCGTCATTATAGCTCCCAGCAGTTGGTTTTACTAGCTCAGTTGCAATGCGGCTTGGATTTTTGGGTGAATTTGAATTCCACCTCGGTTGGCTCACTATATAGCTCACGGACTCAGTGTCGGTAAACCCAATGCAGCGTCGCACATCTCCTAATGTACAATGAATATGTGTGCGTTTGTTTCTGTGCTGTTGGGTTTATGTGATTGAGTGAGTGAGTTAAACTGCTGAAGGGTAGAAAAACCGAAGGACCTAGCTAGTGCCAAAGAACCACATAAACATACAACGCTGTAATCCATTGTGACACCCGTTTTAACAACAAATATTAGAGTTTATGAATGTGAAGTGGTTTGGTGAGGTTGCATGTTGAAATGCATGAATGAACTATTATTATGATGGCAGATGGATAATATGTAATATCATTTCAGTGGGTTCAGATGCGGAAGGGTTATGTGTTTTTGTAATAAACCTGTTTATTTTTTGATATCATCATCTGGATGCACGTATTTACCAAAGCGTACGGCAGCGGACGTACCCTTTTGTGAATCTAATCTCAAGCTCTTTCCATTCCATCTACACACACGAATTGATGCCATAATTGTAAAATGATCGAATGAAAAAGTTCAGCTGCGCTCCATAACTAACTTTTCACGTTTCCATTTATCCAAACTTCAGTTTAATGTAAATCATGGAGATCCGTAATTTAATTACCTTCTTGTAATGCAGTCCTACGCGTTTTTGCTCTACTGATCATGGAACAAAAACTAAATTGCTCTATCTAAGGGACCTAGTAGATCATATGGAAGTAGTGTGAAGAAACCAGTTTTGTATAACTTTGTACATAAATGGCTTAATAAAAATATAATATTATGCAATTCAACGTCATGCTTTCACTGTCAACCTGAGAATTTGGATTTCCAATTACGGAAACGATGAGTAGTCAAAGTCAACAATAAAATAAAATAAACAATAGTATTAACAGCTAAAAATCCAGCCTTTTAAAAGGTTCAGGAAGAACACATGATTCTAAAATACTTACAATATCTTATGTATTTACCTTTAGACTAAATGTATTTTTCATGCACTTTTCCTAACACATATAATGTATTGGTACTTAATATAGTTATTATTATTAAAAAATTATTTACTCTTTTATGTTGAAACTGCTCTAGCATTGAATGTCTTTCATGCGGGAATATAATAATATTATTTTATCAACGACCCGTTAAGTACAAAATCCTTAGTCTACCTTTAATTATTAACAAACGCATAATATGCAGATGTAAACTTTTTATCTACTGCACTAAAATAAAGGATAGCGGAGAATATTATTCTGCATATTTTGACCAGTAATACTTACACTTTAAGTCATGAGCTGGAACAAGAGTTTTCTCCAAAAGAGATAACAAGGATTTACTACATAGTTAAGGTATGCAATATATTATGTATGTATTTATTATGGAAAATGTTGAATCTGTTCGTAGCATTAATCTACCAGTTAGCAAAGAGTCACAATGTACCTGACGACGCTGAAGAAAGAAGTGGAATCTAGACGCAGCTTTCTGGAAGTTGATTGGATGCCAGTTGTTGGCCGATTAATCTAGTATCAATATTGACAACGATCGTCGAGGATTTCCCATGGAAGCTAGTCGAGGAAGAACTCACCATTGGTCTGGGTTGCTGTTGTTGTCTTTGCTGCAAGTATGTATGTATATATCCAGGGAGGCAGAACGCGAGATAGAGTATAAAAAAGAATAAAAACAGACACAAAAAAGATTGATTTTAGTCAGTGTGCATAGAACAGTTACGTCGACTAAATCTAAAGGGGAAAGTATAAAGAGAAATGGAAAATGGAATGCATGCATACACGTCAGGAATGTTGAATGTGTGATATATACACATTGATACATATTTTGTACGTTATGTTATGTTGTTTTTTTTGTTCCACACATTCTGTATTGATTGTATGTTTGTACTGCACTTCAAGTTCGTATTTGTGTAAAGTATTTATCTGGTAACTAGAAAGAAAGAGGGAGATACATATACTTGAATACGCTACGAATGGATAGCCTTGGTATATCTGAACTAGAGGCATGTCACATCGATCCAATTACACAACAAATCTAAGTCCAAAGGCATTTATTTCTCTTTGTAACAATCTCGCATCTCAAAAACCTCTCGTTTCCATTTCCTCGCTTAGCCAGCTTTTGGCAAAGGAAATTTTAAGAGTGGCTACTGTTGTAGGAGACCATCAAGCTACTTTTTCACGCGAAGGTTACTACTATACATACACTAAAACTTCAGCATCCCTGAAGCTTCCACTCTTTTGACTTGCAGACGCATCCATGTATGTATCAAAATGTTCCTATTCAGGCAAACCTTTCGCTCGCCCTCAAAATTCCTCGAGGACGCGGACACTACTATACATCGTAGTTATATTCAGCGCAATTACTGGCACTTTACTATACCCTATGAATGAACTCACGTTATTGTTTTTCATTCCTAAAGTGAACCACTTTCCGTATTTCAACTCAATCGTTTTCCACCTCACAATCAATTCAACTGAATGTCTACACAAACATTTGGCTCGGAGAGAAAGCTCGCTGGCTGGAAATACACATTCTTCTATTGTGTGCCTCACATACTACTGCTGGATGATGTGAGATAAAAGGTCTAGTCTAGGATGGTAGTGGTGGTGGTTGTATGCATTGTGTAAGCTTTGGTTCTCTATGTATACATAACTTGTTGTTGTCTTTTTAGTTGTTTTATTCCGATTCTCATAGAATAGAAAGATCCTCCACTATCTATCTGTCACCAGCCATGCTTGGCTATACCTAACAAGAATAATAGGGAGATGGTCTACATTAGTAATCTAAACTTGGAACATCCTCTCCTTTCACTGACTGAAATGAGGTATTTACGAGCCGCTGTCAGCTGTCATTGATTAAAAGAGTTCATTTAGTCGCGGTCACCCAGACACTAAGGACTAAAGGTTCGACAATCCTCCGACAGCCTGATTAATACGATTAGATCACAACACAACCCTCGCTTACTTTTGTGTGTTCCCACACGACCCTTTTATCCTTGTTTTAGGTGGGGCTTTGTACTTTCTCCGCTCTAGTTTAGCCTCACATTTCTACATGAGAGAGAGAGGGGGGAGAGAAGCGGAGAAAAAAATCGTAAATTTTGCATCACTCATGTAGTAACATTTAATGAATGCTTCCCATATTATGTATGTCTTCCTGAAGGATAGCCTAGTAGGTCGTTAAAAACTAGCACAGAGGGATTAAAACACCGCAGTCCTGGAATTACTGGACCATCTCAACATTTGAAAAGGTTAAAATAATGTGAGTCGTGTCTAATGCATTTAATGTGAATTTGGTTCACAGCGGCAGTGGTATTTAAAAAGAGTCGTGTCGTAGTAGAATGCTTATCTAAACTCTTTCCTGTCCTGCCAATACGTCTTCGTACGGTTAAACTGGAGTGGATTAGTGTTACACTGGAAATTCCGATGTTAGATGAAACAAATTGGTATTTTTGTAGCAGCTCTAGAGTATTATGGTACTTGGCTTTGACTAGGTAGTATTTGCCTACATTACAAATGTTACAAAAAAATTAGTAAAATATGAGAATTCCAGTTAAATTATTGTCCACATGTAAAAGTACAAAAGGAGTAATAAGTTTTCGTTTTTGCTACATAGTCGCTGTTAATTTTCCAAACTACTTGAGAG
>JAQGAP010000957.1:0-24457 GCA_034697805.1 Orchesella bifasciata | reverse complement strand
CCATTCTTAAAACATGACGCTGGACATTCCGGGAAGTAGTGTTACGAGGCAATCAAACATGTGCTTTATGGGCTAAAACCATCCCAAGGAATGAGAACCAGAAGGAAGTTGACATCAATGAGAACCGAGTCCGGACTTTCCTGTTTAATGCATCAGCATTGTACTCTAGAATCAGTAGAGCATTGAATGACATACAGGAAAGGATGTTCAATTTTTCCTTATGGTTAAGAGAACAATGGAAGTTTGATGTTAGTTTCTGATGACGGACATGTAGTAACAATGGAATAAAGGCTATATCCGACAAATTGTCATCTTCGGCAAAAATTTACTGCAGACGTTTCCTTGTAAATCTACCTTCAGTTCTGTTTACACAACTAATATTTGTATGAAATGGAAAAACACCAACAGAAAAATTAAAGAAGATGTATCCATCCTGAAGTATTTGTAGTTTTACCTTTCACAACATGTATAAAAAACTTAACAAGCCTCGGAATACAAGCATTTCCCAAGCCTCCACAGCAATAATAAACAAGCAAGCAGAAGTCAGACAAAATAATTCAAGTAAAGGAAAAACGTAGAAATTAGAGTTAAAGGTATGTATTTGCAACCGAGACTCTGATATCACGAGTTTTGCTGCTTTTCCTTACGGTTAACATAGCTCCCCTTGTTTACTCATGCTGAAAAGGGGAAAATCGGACGATTGTATTTGCAAATCCATCACATGTCCAGCTCCATCCAGCCACGGATTTTTATTTAGTTTTGTGATCATGATCATGTAACGTTTGTAATTCCAGTATAATGCTCTTACAAAGGACAATATCTCGTTGTCCAGGCTATTGCACGTTCCAATCTCCAATTCAAATGCCTTAGCAATAACTACACCACATCCCACTTCATTGATCTGCATGATTTCAGACATACCTGTGAGTTACCGTGATGCTCTCTCCTCCAAGCTAATATCTGTTCTATTTTTGTTTGAAAAGGCTCTCAAAGACAAATAGGAAACTCAGGAGATTGAACGCTACCTGAACTGAAGCACTCATTAAAATGAGAGGATCTCTGCAGAAAAGTAAAATATTAATGATGATGATGATGGCTCTAGAACACATAAACATGTCAGGTTCCATGATTCCCATTCAATTTGTTTTTCCTCGTATTCATACATCTTCACCAAATAAGGGAGGAAACAATAACACAACAACTGAAAATATAGGGATCTGCTTTTAGCAAACCATCACGTTTAAGTTTGACTCTATATCCATCCAATCCAATCCAATGCATGCTTCACGCTCCTCTGTCTACACACGCTACTTCCATCCATCCATCCGCACTTTTTCTTCTGTTTTTTATGTTTGTCCAACTGTGTAGGGAATGGACTTGTTGCTATGTGCGTTATTAAATGAAATATTATCTTATATACATGGGAAGGGAAGAGAAGATGTTATTGAAATGAGATTTTTCTGCGTTGCGGATTGTGGAAATGATGAGAGCTCAAGGTGACTCAGGTATGCAAACTCACACAAGTGCATAATTTGGTGAGCAAGTTAGTAAAGTGAGCCAGCCAGTTGCGAATATTAGTGTCTATAATAAGTAAAAACCTGATCGTAATAGATAAGGCCACGGAATGCCTCTCTACATACCAAACCACATCATACTCTCGTTACAATACTGCCAGATCAACTTTACTACAGACATACATATCATAGAGTAACCTTATGTAATGTGGTAATCACTAATCAGGATGTATATCAAGTCCGTATCCAGCCACTATTAAGAACTACAAAGTAAATGATATATGTAGAGAATTGAAAGCAAACAAAACTGAAAACTACAAACTCCAAATAATGCTGGGAATGCACTTCATATTTAAGTTGTAATAGGGATGTTACACCAGAGTAAGCGATTTAGCAAACATTTAACACAACTAACGCAGTCGTTATTCATAATAGACGGTGAGGTTGATTGATCAGTTTTAATTGCAGTGTGAGCAGTAAATGATGCAATATGCCTTGGAGAAAATCTAAATGGGTTGAAACTGCAAATTCATCTCAATAAAGTTAGCAGCCAATACCATTGCCACAAAAGATAAGGTCATCATCATTAGTCACAATATTCCAGTCATGTTGCTGCATGCAGAAACAAGTTTAAGTTTGTAAACAATGTGTTCCATTGTTTTGCAATGTTGCAAGTCCATCGACAACGTATAGGAATATCTAAAGTATTCATACACTTGTTCAAAAGGTTGAAATGACACATGACACATCTCATCCTACAAAATTTATTAAATTATGCATTCATCATAAATAAGTGCATGCGAGGACATAAAATTTTGAGGATAAATCCCAGACATGTGTGAATCTGCATGAGGATGACTAACACTGCAATTGATATGAGAGTGTAAAGTTGAAGAAAAAAACTACATCAAATCCACTTTCATTCCATTTAGAACTTGTTTCACTTTATTCCACAGTAAATGCCATATTTTCTATTCCACAAGCAGAAAATACTCTTCCAAGAATGGTTTCTAATGGTTTTCTGCTCAGAAAACTTCAGCCCGAAGAGAGTCGCTGATGGAAAACATGAAGCAGTGTGTAATTCAATATTATTATATATTCTCGTTTGTAATAAAATTATATACTTGAGCGCAACATAACATGCAAACATAGTAAGTTTAAGCAGCTTATGATAACACATCACCCATAATGGATAACAATATATGATTAAACTTTAGTGAAAAAAACACGGTTGCCGGTGCAGATGCCGAAGCATATGAATGCTTATGAGAGAGTGTAATTTATGTTGAACTGGATGCAGAAAAACACACTTATTTCAGTAAATTGTAAATTCATACATAAATTATTCATTGTAAACATAATGTCAAAGAGGACATGCCAACTTCACCAATAGATTATGCCGGCTAATGACCCAAGCTTTTCTATAAACAAGCATGACTTTCACATAAATTTATTGACATCATAAACACAGTTTACAAATTGATAACAAAAACTGTGTAACTCATGTATACCGTAGTGAACTGGAGAGGTTTCACGCAATGCATGCAACTAGAACGTAGCCATGAGGTACCCAACCAATTTATTTCCATAAAATCTCAATTCTCCGTGAGTCGTGAGTTCCATGAAATGATACGACACATATAATCGGATGTAACATAATGCGGCTTTGGAATCTCGTTTTTGTTAGTTGATGAAAAGGCATCCACCAAAGTATGGCAACAAAAGCTGCTTATGAAAAGACAAAACTCTTCTGTGAGAGAAAGCTAACAAAAAGTAATGGTTTGTGGATTTTATTCCATGCAAATATGATACACTGAATATTATTTATAGTATACTATTATTCTCATTTATCTCATCCAAAACACTCCATTCTGGGCCTGAACTTACGATATTAGTCCAGAAAACTCTTTGAATGATTTTGCAGAGGAAATACTCTCTCGATAACAAAGCAGTTTCAGGTTCGCAAGTATAGTATCTCATATCAAAGAGCGGAACTCTACTAATCGGATATGATTTTCGTCTATGGAAAATAATGATATCACATCGTAGAAGAAGCCATTTTTAGACCTTGTATTTGTTCACTTTTCTCAAGGATGTGACCAATTCTGAAGGAGCAACAAGAGCCATTTTTGCAAGTTCAAAAGCAATAATTCGAAATTACATATAACAAAGGCATTTTCATAAAGAAGCTTTTATAAGATATTTTAGGAAAGTCATATTATATTCTGTTCAGACCTTGTTCAGGCCTTGTTGACTTTCAACCTACTACTTTTCAATCCTGTTTCCCTTAAAAAATCACAATAACTCACGGTTTTATCCAGTTTGGACTGGTTTTTTGCTGAAAATAAGAGGTCCAAAATGCCAAATTTCAAATTATTCGGAGAGATATGGAAGTCGATAAATGAAATTATTTAACGTTTGCTTGTGACATAAGTAGGTGCGTTACAAGTTGTATAAGAATTCAAGTAGGATTATGAGTCACTGAAAATTAAAATAAATTTAGGTTAATGACATACACATAGATGTCCTTTGATGATAACGTTGATGGACATTGTGGAACTACACTTTTTGCAGTAGTCGACGAATCTTTACTGAAACGTATTCATGAATAACTGGAAATGAGGAAGCGCTTTTATTGTAGTTTATTGTATTCTTGGTCTCAGTGGTTGTGAATCTGTTTTTATTCTGAATTTAATAACATTTAAACTTTAAATTCATGAATTTATGCTAAATTATTCGTAGTGAAGGTTTACAGATGAAAATCTGTTGGCATGAAAAGTTTCCAAATTGATGACCTTCGAGTTGTAACTATTGAAGAATCTTGTCTCCAGAAAAATGACTTTGAGTGACAACTACTTTAAATTTAGCATTCACCTTGATTCCAGTCCTAGATATCTGTCTGGCCATTCCGATTTAATATTTCTGGCGTGCAAATTTTATTTTGCTGCTGCAGTTTTAAATAATGCAATGCAATTGGTATAAAACATATTTTCTATTCATCCCAATTCTTACTTCATTCGTGCTTACTACTTTCATCTTGAAATTACATACATAATCGTACCTATACACACGACAATCAGACGTAGGTAGATGAACTGGATCCAACCTACTTGAAGATGAGCCTGACAACATAATTTTTTTTTGTAATTTGATGTTGTGATAGATCGAGCTAGCCTACACACATCCTGTTCACGATCCAATAATAATATATTACTGATAGACTATCTGGTGTCTGGAAAAATCGAACGCATTTCAACACAAACTTACTTGGAAACCTAATACATCAACGAACACGTTGATTTTCGGAACAATTTGGGTACAAATACGGATTCGGGACGTGAATTGATAATCTCAGACGAAGGAACTATGAAGCGGAATAATTGAGCACCTCCCAAATTATTTTTGTCACCTCACAACAGCATTTACTGTACATGGAACAAACGTCTCAAAATAATAAGTATCAAAAGGAATTCGACAGGAGATACCAAAAGAATAGAGGCAGAAATTCCAGACGTCTTAAAATTCCGTAAAAACACCGACGTCAACTGTTATGAAATGACGTTTAGATATTGTCGTAACAATCCAATTCCAATTATTATGGAATCGGAGACGCGACAGTACTTTTTCTTCTTTGGAATTGGCATAACCATTATTGTGTAACATACTTATTGAATGTTTGCCTGAGAGATCATGTTTATTTTATCATATAAAAATGGTCTCGAATTACCTTGATTAACATAATTATTCTGTCGCGTCAAGACGATGGATTAGACTGAAAGATCCCTTGAGCTGATACGTAGTAGAGGCTGTGTTTGTCATAAATAATTGTTGAAAAAAATACATCAGGCTGCATTTTACTTCCAGTAGAGGATTTGTTACTCTGGAGTAAATATGAGATTCTTTCCCTCTACAAAGCTGATTAGAAAGCCTGTAGGGGTAAAGCTGTCTGACAACCCCCTTCCCAAATGAACAGTAAAAATATTCTGAATGTTTTGATAGTTAGAATTCCGAGTTGTCGCTAATGTAACTATGAATCTGAGAGGTCATTAAAAAACTACATCGATCAACGTGTGCTGGTCAGATTTTGTGCAGGGGAAATTTGGTACGTGTTATTTAGAGTTATCTGAAATCTTTGTTACTTCCATTACAATAATGCATATAGTTCAAAATTCTTAATCTCAAATTGGAAAGGTGACAAAAGCAAAAGCAAATGTTTAAGTTTATGTACACAGCCGTAATCAACCCTTAAAGCATCAGGATAACGACACGAATATTCTCTTACGCCTCTCTGTCTCACTTTACACAATCTAAGAATCGATTTCCTGGAACAAACTATCCCATAACTATTTGTCTTCCTCTTACTTCCCAAAAAAAATTCCATCCGCTCTCATCCCTCCTATCACAAAAAGGAATCAATGAAAAGGAAGATGCTTTATCAATTAATTACGCTTTATTCAGTTAGAATAAACCATTTCCATCCAAAATCATTGTGCAAGTGTCCGGCTCTCTCTATTATCAACATACTTCTACATTTTCGAAGCGGAAACCATTCGTTCAATACAATAAGTTCTCATATCACACAGCTTCCACGTGTAAACAGATAGGAACAGTCATATATAGTCATGTATACTACGCCCATTCCTGTGGTGTAGGTAGGAACGTTCGTAAAGATAATTGGATTTAAACAGGAGATAATCTCATGAAGATATCCCATATTTAAGACACTGAGCCTCATAAACATGTTATTTAATGTAATCACTGTGATTAAACACGATACAAACTTATGTTTCATTTTTAGCCACTTGTACTCACAGCCGTTAAAACTAGAGGAATGAGTCATCATCATGCTCGCCATCATCCTTCTCAAACAAAAATTACCTTTTTTGCAATGCATCGTCTGTTTTGCCAAACTCAGTAACCGTAACATTGACTGATGGCTAAGCATGTGTGTCTGGTCTAGAGGTGCATAATGTAATGTCTATTTGTTAAATAATTTAACCGCATCGCATCGCATCGTTTGCAAGGTGAACCAATGATATATGTTTTTCATCCTCTAATCAGACACAACTCAAGCAGTACAGTCATCATCCATAAGTTCCATCAGTATGATTTGAGTAGTAAACCATAAGAAAATCATAAACTCCTATTGTCCCTCCTTAAAGTCTCATTGCTGTAACGAAAGAAAAGTATAAAATTGATAATATGCATTCTTTCATCGAAATGTCGTGCATTGTTTTTAAACACAAGCAGAAAATAGTTTCTGCTCATTTTGTGCTAAAGTCATTTTATGGTTCAGTGCGTTGATGATGACTAATGCGTACTGTAATTGATCACTAAAAGCTTTTAAATCAAATGTAGGCCACTCTGTATTGTACAGAGTTGAGTTTCAATACCTTTGCTAGTGATGCTAATGAAAGTAAGTTGGATGCGGATAGAGATCACAGTTGTTAGCGTTTGTAGAAGCAGCGTTCATGAAAGCGATGCATGCAAACACAACTGAACACTAAAAAATGTCGTGTTTGATGTGAACAAAGAATGCTACCATACAGCATAGATAGCAAGTCTGAAGTATTCTGGAATATGTTGTACTTGTACATCCCCAAAAGTTAAGATTTATTCATGGCATTAATCAACATTAATTATCGAATTTGAAACGGCTTCTTCTACACAATTGCAAACATTTTCATCATATAACTTTATGCAGACACTGAAAATGCTTACAAAATCAAACGTTTTTGTCGTCACCTTCAAACTTCATTGGAATTCATCATCATGTTTGTTTGTGGAGTACAATATGATGTACATATTTTCATCTCAAAATCACGTCGCTGAAGAAGACCTATAACAGCCGTTTCCAGACCCGTCCATTATTAAATTTCATTTCCTTTGATTAGATGAAACCTTATCGTTATCCAGCGCATTGAGCCAAATATCAACCATCTGTAGGCATCTGAAATAACACGGAAATGTGTGTGTGTATGAATAGAACAAACCAGCCGACTACAAGTGGCAATTAGTTAATCATTTCTTCTCCCACCCAATTCTATGTTTTCACTACTCAACCCAACTGAAAGTATATTTCATTAAACTTGCGACTTGTCCATCTTGGGTCATTAGTAATTTTACATGATGTTTGATGGCCGTTTCATTTTCGTTGAATCAATAATCAATTCTACTCGCATAGAGTCACCCTCAGTTTGAATTTACAAACGTAGTGGGGCAACGTAGACCAACGTTTATAAAGACGAAAATAACACGCCGTAACTTTCAAATGAAACAAGTCATTGAAAGACGCTGTATCATACATTTATTATCCACAACAAATGACAGGGATTCGCATTCCATTTTAGTATTGGAATGGTGTTGTACAAGATATCAAATTTTAAATTATGCGTGCATAAAATCAACTGCAAAAAACAATGCTACATTGGCTATCAGAAGCCCCTAAGCGATGACGAATAAGTAAACACTGCCATTATTTACTAATCGCCCATTGTTACTTTTTGGCATCTAGTATGTCAGCATGTCCAAATTGTTTCAGTACGCACAAAACTTTCATCACTGAAAATAATCATGCGTGGACTCTGTGCCTAAGATACATAGTAGTCTGATGACTTGGGATGAAATATATTATTTGTAAGTTGGTGGGGCAGAGCGCTACCAACGTTAGAAACTTAAACGACATAAAAATTTAGAAAGTAAAAGTGTGATAGTGATGAAGAGCAGTGCACGCACCCATTCACCAAATCTGCTGTATGAAATGAACCTATCATCAGAGATTTATAAGGTTTGGCAGTCTGCACGTTCGCCATATAAAATCATGTCATGCGACACAAGTTGTTTGTCCCCGGCATCGACTTTGGCACGTACGCACTGTCCAAGTTGAGCTCCGATTTTAGGTGTATGCAGAAATAGCTTAGCTCTGTCGAAAAAAATCTTCCACAACCAAAGGATCGAGATTGGAACTGACTCACGGGAAAGTAAGGAACGTTTATGTGCCTATAAAAATGTGCAATAAAAAGCTCCAGAAAATTCTGTTGGAATGAGGGGAAAGCCTATAGACTTTGCAGTTTATGAGGCTACTCCACAGTTGTACAGTCATTTAGATTGGTTGTGGATAGGTGTATAGAACATTGAAGTTGTCTTTACTCCCTAAAAGCATTCTATGGATGTACATCCGAGAAAGCCTGTAGAGGAAGCATAAAAGTGGAAACTCCAAAAAATTTCCTAGAAAATTGATGGGTTGACTCGACTCTCGTTTCGCTTCATCAAAACGCATTATTTTCAGACAGGAATTTGTCGTGAAAATACAGTAGGGATTTGATTTGTGGAGTGTACTTACGATTAGTCTACGACGAAAAATTTTTCGTGACATCCACCAATCCAGCATTTCTTTTATAAGCAAAACAAATGCAACATGTATTATGTACTCATGTTAAATACATAAGCCGCACCTGAAATCATAATATTGAATGCACCCTGTCATCATCGCTTGCGCTGGCACACTTGTGAATAAATTATAAGACCTTGTTTGCATCAATGAATTTTACACCCCGCTTACTTATTTTCTGGTTACGTTAATAATTCATGGAAGTAACGTACCCTTTCTTGGGTTTGCTTCCTACTGTCATTATATACGTACTACAGGTTATTTTTATGACTCCGTTCAAGTATGAATAGTTAAGAAGTACGTTTAATCGTCACTTGTCCATAGTTCAGCCTGTCCTAATCCTATGGTTGATTGTTGAAATGAGTTGGAAATACGAAACGACAAGTCGTTTCTTAGCTATGAAAACGACATTTAGAAAAGTGATTCCCAGAGTTGTGGCCCCACTCAACAATAAAACTCCTATTCTTTATGAAAAGGACAATTCCTAGTATTCTATATTTGATTACTACTACTCCTCAAAGGGACGAAACTTTCACATTCGATTTCATCAATTTACATAAGTACATGGCTCAGCATGCGAGAAGTGATTGGTGAGGTTATATTTATTTGTTCGTGTGAATATTTCAAGTCGTATAGTCAATAGTCGATACTATATAGCACATACACACAGCCACTTTTATGAGCGTGCCTTCTGCCACGTAGGCAGTAACCTTGCACATCGTTATTTTTTGTACGCATTATTGTGCGTGCATACGTGCGTATAGGGAAGAACGAAATGGAACAACGTTTTTATGTATCCGCTCGCTGAAACATTTTGTTGGACTGGCTGGCTGGTGTTTGAATGGATAGAAGCTCCTAGAAACATTCTTGTAGGTGTGGGCTTTATCTCTATGAAAATCCCTTGAAGATCTGCAAATCTCATCAACCCGCAGAACGTTTGATTTGGTATAAGGCAATCGATTTAAACGCTGCTTTAGATGATGCAAAACTTCAAATCATTTCAAACTTCTGTTTTGCAATAAAAAGCATGGTTGTTCCATATTTGGTGTGGATAACCCGTATCGTGTTTATGATTATCTGCACTTCCGTGCAAAAGTATTCTCGTTGTCACTCAAGCGTGCATGTAGCTATTATTGCACAAAGCGATAACGTTTGGCTCTTTCGTACTAATGGATAAACATGTCATGAGTGGATGAACTGAAGAGGCTGATTTTGGGGTTGGATATGATAATATATTTTGACGTACTATAGATTGCTTATCAGGTAATTTTCTGATTTTATGATTCAGTATTATCTTGTTTCTAAAAATTTAGTATGTGTGTATTATTTAGTATGATTTCTAAGAAATTTAACTGCGTCATGCCAACTTGTTTCCGAGCAAACTAAGTTTTCAAAGTGCTAAGAATTCAGATTGATTTTGTTAATTATTTTTATAGGAAAACCATCCACCTTGAAATAAACAAATGCACTGTTTTTATTACTCACCGCATACGAAATATGTAACAATGTAAATTACTCGAGCTGAATGACTAACTAAACTTTCAATACTGTATTACTCAGCAGAATTGAATTAAGCTCGTTTGCGTCTGCTAGTTAATTAAGTGTTGCATGCAACGCAGTAAACTCCTATGATGAATGAGTAAGAAATTCAGATTTATAAGAACAACAAATCTACAAGTGAAGTAAAGTTATTTAAATGTACCGTCAAAGAAAACAATTTCTCATAACTGCATTGCAGTTATGAAAAGTTTTACGTTGCAAATAATTTGCTTTGTAGTTTAGTTGATTCCCTTTTTCAATAAAGAAGTGAAGGCAGGTTAGAGTCAAATGTCGTTTCTTTGCATGCATGTACTTTCTTCCATTTCAATGATTTAGTACAAGCCCATACAGTTCTTACAGTAATATCTAAAAAATTATTAAGTATTTGAGGAGCTCTAAGTTGGAGGTCTGTTTCCTTCATGAAAAATTGTGCTGTTACATGTCAGTAGCAATTTGTCTGCCATGACATGCCCAATTATAGCTTGCAGATGCACACATAAGCAGTGAAGAGGTGCAACGTTTTTGCATAGTACAAAGAAATCCATAGTTAGTTAAAGTAAAGAGGCTATTATTATATAATGCTTACATTACATATTATTCTTGTGCTCATACAAGTAAATTGAGGCATCTGTAAAGGGAGAACAGAATAGGTACCCTGCATGTCTATTAATTGCTTGCAGTAACGAAAATTTATTGCTGGGAACAACAAATAATGTGAGATTCACATGATCTGTATGTCACCCATCAAAATCAGCAGATGAAAATATGAAATGATCTCATTCGGAGAAATGTCAAAATGAATACTTGCAAAAACAGAAAGAACTCTCTGACTGTAGCTAACCTTTTTCTATCATTTTATGGACAAGCCACACAACATTTACACTAGTTGGTCCATTTCTGTAGTAATGTCGAGAAGGGAATGATGATGATGATGATGAGATTTCAGATTTCAATGCACATTGTCTTTCATTTATGGATATCCAACCCTTGTTGAAAAAACTAGTGAGCAACCCTTAGCACGGAAATACAGCAAAGCAAAGTGGAAAAAACCCGAAAATACCAGAACACAGGATTCGTTAGGATTGGACGAGTCAATGTATGTCGTTGTCGTTCAGCAGGGAAGCTACAATACAATATTTTTATTACAAAGGAACGCAAACCATCTCGTTTCAACAAGCAGCATTCACTGCACAGCATACCTAGTCAGAAGCAGATCTCGAAAAATTGCAAAAATTGTGAACCTCGCCCCTCCAATTTTCAGTTGGTATTACGGAATTATTTTCATTGTCTCTAAATCTTGCACCTAACTGGTAATGCATCAAATGGCAATACCGTAACAATGATGTGATATGAAGCTAGGATTAAAACCAACAGCCACGGCCTTTGTTGCATCTCTATCTCTATAGAACATAAAACCAACAGCATTATGTATGCAGACATACCCAAGCCCGTTTTGTCATGTATGAACATACTTATCTTGGTATAGCAAACAGCGACCCTGGCATTGTTAAAATTTTCCACTTATGAACTTATGACTGACTTATAGGCAGATAGGCATGTCGTTGAGTATACGGTCTCAACGTTTTCACTTCCAGGTAGCCTTTTTTTACACCGTGTTTCATACATTTCATTGTTGAGAGCAGAGCAGAGGACGAAACAAAGTTCCATGATGACTGGCTGGAATCATTCATAGCTGAAATTGAAATTTCCAGCAGACTTGTTCACTAAAACTGTATGGTTTCTTTTTATGCATATATTCCCTACATATCTGCATGGGTATGCAAGCAAGTCCGTCTGACAGGCTACGTGCGTGCCTACGTGCAATGCAAAGCCACTTTTTGGTCTCGTTCCCTTTGCTTTACTGCGTCGTAATATCACTGGCGAGACGGCACACGGCAAACTTATGCAATTACCACATTTTTAAAACAAGTACAGTTTCTTATACTGAAAATCAACTATTCTGCTGTGACAACAAAGTTTGATAACATCATTAATAAATATTATCATATAACCCAGCGCTGTGTTGTTTTTCAACGATTGCTCGCAAATTGGCAGATGCTGTACTTATGAGGGAATCAGTGACAGGAAATGGAGAGGAACTCCCATTAATTATTGACGATGTCGTTGAGGAGTAATGAATTGGACGATTTTCTGCATGACCCCAACTAGCAGGACTACCGTATGCATCGGTTTGTTTATTTTTTCATGATACTGTACTGTTTTCTTGTTACAGCAGGAAGGATCATAATCATGATCATGTTGCTTTACTTTGTTCTCGGTTGTTGGTACTTGGATATTTTTACACTTTGACTTCTTGCTGCTTACCTATAATGAGACTTCTGACGCAACAACGGGCTTTGAAACCTGATATACCCGTAAACGATATGGGATGGGGATGTTGCATAATTGATAAACATACATGTTGCAATTGATTCGTTTCGTTTATTTTGGGCAAACTTAATTACACAGTTTTCGATTGCGGAGGTAACATATGTGTTCTACCTTAAAGTGATTTCCAAACCCGGTCTTTCTCCTGTTGGGTTTTTCGATATTAATCCATGGGTGAGAAGTAACATTAGGGAAAGCCCACCTTGCTCACGTTTCCTTTTCCACCAAATGGTCTACAAATCAAAACGTCATTGAGTTGGTCAACTCAAGTCAAGTCACACTTCCGAACATGGGATTCAAATCAAAAGTGATGCTAATATGTATGATATGAGCATGAAATGAAGTGTCCGATTTATTTAGAAACATTCAGCAAAGGAAGCCCATCACGATTTCATATAACAACTACAGACGAAAAACTAAGTCGCAAAAACGACACCATAATATCATATCATTAGCATCCCCGCTCCGCTTACTTCATTGTAAACGAATACAATTTCCTACAGCAAAAAAGTTTGAGTAAAACAAGTCATAGACAAACTTGATATCGTACTATTTTGATACATATAATATATACTTTTTGCATCGTCCAAAACGATATTATGGACGATCCTTCTCCTTCGATGAACTCTCCTTCTTGAGAAACTCGCATAGTAACAGCGAAATTCTGGTGCTGCTGGTGAAGTTTTCATTTCCAAACTTACACCAGCAAGCACCCCACACAAACACACTAGCATCGCACACCACACAGCATAAATGCCATATACATATAGTTTTGCGTACGTTGTGCACAATGCACAAGAGCGAGAAACAGCTCTAGCTCTACTCCGAGTCACGTTAAATTGTGACTACCCAATTCTCCTTGCCTTGTCTGCTGAATGCTCAAGCCATACGTGCTCTAAGCCCAGCTTGAAGAGCTTCTCGAAAGTTTCAAGCATATACAAATGCAAAGCAACTGTGAGCCAATGGTAGAGACGGACAACAAAGTGATGTAGTGAGCTTGAGCGTACGTTTGGCCAGAGTGCGTTTTCCCATATCGAAGTAGCCGAGTCTCCCGACGAGAGCAGAAGGATTGGAGCATTAGTGCTGTGTTGCTGTTGATGGTGGATGTTTCTCTCTGATATTTTTGCTAGTACAACATACATGTCCCTCCTGTGTACAAGTCACTGCTGCTTACCTCTTGTGTGAATAATAATAATAATATTATTGTTGTGGAGAATTCATCGCTAGCGTTTCATTCCTGTTATGCTTGCCTGCTGTTGCTGCTCCTAGCAGTTGTATGATGTGCATTGCGTGAGTGACGTCGTGAGAGAACAAGAAAAAGACTGTTTTGGGAGAGTACCGGAATACTTCGAACTCATATTAATTTCTCCTCATCGAAATTAGCAGTGGAATTCTTATCAAGTAGGTAAGACAATAAGTATATTATCCTATGTCTGTTATGCTTTTTTTGTGTTGTGCTGCTGTCATTTCATTTTTCTCAAAATGAGATAAAATATGGACAGATCTTTGACTACTTTAATGTGATAGTTAGGTGGCTGCTAGGTATATGATGAACATATTGTTAGTGACTGTTTCAAAACTCAGCAATCTCTTCTAATAACAACATATTGGGTAGAAGAAATAGTTGTTACTTTTAAAGATTTTGCGGTTGTCATTGAATGACTTTGAGAATTTCATATGATTTTGAGCTAGCAAAGGCAATAAACACCGGCAGCCGCTGGTTGCTTGCTAGGATGCAAGCGTCAAAGCTGTGATGTAACGATTTTATGTTAAGTGAATATGAGAACTGCGTAGGTCGCTGTGGGATTGAGTTTCCCCATTTCCGTGGAATTAGGAAATTTCCTGGAACTTTTACCAAACAAATGATTGAATTGCAACCGATATACGCAATTATGTGGTTGAATTAAAACAGGAGTCTTAAACTTGGTGAATTGATAGCTGTCATTAGTATTTATTCTGTGCTAGTCAGTTTATCGGGAATTTTCAAGTTATGATCATTCTATGCAACCTGATATCATGGCTGTTTGTGAAATATGAACTACTTATAGTATCCGATTGTCATTGTGTAATAAGGCAAGTGAAAAGTTCATCAGATTCTAGAAGATTCTCATTTTCATGTCATTTAATATGGTTGACAGTTGTGAAATGTTTCATTTATAAATTACAGTTTGGTTGTACTTATTAGGCCATTCTTAAAAAGGGACATTTTGCCAGTTTAGCTCATTTAGGAACCATTAGTCTAGAACATCGTCAAGTTATAAAGTTTCCTTAAAAATGACTTGTCAACGTGGTTTGTAGTGTATTTAGCTTTTTGTTTTAAGTGTGCATTTTATGTATTATGTAATACCAAATTGGCTAATGTTTCACTTTGCTGAAAGACAAACATTGATGACATAAAAGACTATCGAATTTCTAATTAGCAAAGTTTTTATACAAGAAATATAAATCCTTTCCATATGAAGAAAAATGGGCAAAATATCTTATAACCAGTCTTATTCTGATATACTCAGATTATTTCATGCATTCAGGATAAAATATACGCTCATAATTCTGTAATCTCAACTGGATTGTTCAATTAAGACTGTTTCTGCATTATAACAAGGATTGTTTTACATCTTCCAGAACTTTTCCTCATGTGAACAGGCCTTGTCTTGGATTTTCCCTTTAAATGTCAGTCAAAGACAAGTATTCAAACTATTGTGTTCATTTCATATTGCTTTTGATTGAAATGGAGAGATGTTAAGAAGTGAGCTTGTAAAAAGAATATATGAAAAGTATAAAGCATTGGCTCAAATGCTCTCAAACATAGTACCAAACTGCCTTTGACGTGCTTCTCTAATACTCACAAACTTACTTTACTAGCCTCCTCTCGGTGCTGCGGGTTGTAATCTTGTATGATGTAAGTGGAAGGCATATTACAATTCCCATTAAATTTCAACTCCACAACATTGTATCGGACTTGATCCTCTGCCTGGCCTGACTGCATGCATGAAGCTTTTTCATGGTTGTGCATTTATTTCGGTCGTCATATGTGTACTCATTCCTCTTTGTTCACTTTGGGCGAGTATGTGAACAGACACAGAGCAGGACGTTATTACATGATTGATGTACATTGGCGAGTGGTGAGAAGGATACATTTTCATCATGCTTTTAATGCTATTTGTTGGTTTTAGTTCAGCCTTAGAGTTTAGGACAACCGTGCATGTCATATTTAAAAAGTTTCATGGTTTTATTATTATTAGTGACCAGATGAAGTTTTATTTGGTTTGATGACACAATGCAAAGTTGTCGAGCAAGCAGTCAAATTCAGAGTGAGTGTATATTGCCCCGTTGTGAGGACTGATGTAAGTTTTATTGGAATCTAAGATTAATAAAATAAAGTATTGGTCGACCATAGAGGAGGATATTGGAGCAGGGTGGAAAGCTTCCCCAATGTCAGTCAAGCAGCAAGGCTGTAGCAACACACAACTTGGGTTTTTAAGCTCTCAGGCTTTAAGGTGACGGTATTAAGACATGGCTCAGCAAACAGCAAGTAATCGTAATCACAGCAGTGGTGTTTGTATATAGTATAAGCACTATTGTAATGAATGTATATGCATCTTCTTGGTGTGGTTAATACCACAGCTTAATAACACACGCACCTTACCTGAACATAAGGATGGCAAAAAAATACTTGTTCTTGTTACCAACTGATGTTGGGAGCAGGAGAACGGAACACTCTGCTGGAATTGTACCAGTAGGCTTTGAACATAAGTTCGGGGGTGGGTGGAATGGAGAAAGAGGGTGGTTAGGTGGACCAGTTCACTTGTAGTATTGTTATGATCATTTCTCACTCTTCTTTGTAGTTTTCAGTAGTGTACTACCTCTAATACTACTTCTACTACTACCATACCAACACTACTTCTTCCAAAACTGGAAAACTTGTTTCAAGCCAGTTTCATAGGATGCCGAATTTCCCCGAAGGTAAACGAAGAAGCTGCTGCTCCCGTCCTATATAAATGTATATCCTCTCCTTTGTTCATCCGAGTGAAGTATCCTGGTAGAGGCTAGCTACTTAACGCTGCTATGGAAGTATAGAGAGAGAGTGCTGCTAAGGTAGCATTAGGGGTAATGATGCATATTATCATGTTTTGTTGGAAGCTAGATTCCGGAAAAGTATGTTGCTAGTTCAGTGCTGTGAATGTCTTGCTCCTTGCTGTAGGATTATTGTTGGAGACCTTGTTCACTTTGAGAGTCCTTGTCCAAAGTCAGTTAGTTAGTCACTCAGTCAGTAGTCTATGCGGAGCACTAACGACCGGTGGTCTGGTCTGGCATGGTGGTAGCTGATAAACTATGTAAAAAAGTTAATCAACGCGTTCTCTTCGACTGTAATATCGCTTCGTGGTATTTGCCGAAAGATTGGGTCTCCCAATGATAATAATATTCATTTTAGTTTTGGTAAATGACGGTCACACTCTTTTAGAATGATATGTACATCACCGTATATGTATGATAAAAAAAGATTCAAAAGGGGAAATATGAAAATGTCGAGCGAGATTGGAGAATCTTATGAATTTGCATGAAACATAGTTTTACACACGGACGATGTCTTTTTAATGGCATGACTGACATTAGATTTCTTGACTTCATTTTATGGTGGTTTCAATTTTCAATGCATGGCTGGCGACGAAATTATTTGGTAGGCTTTAGAAAAATATGGACGGGTTGCCGTTGGCACTTTGAAAGGTTTTGGAAATGGAATTGGGTAACGTCGACATTTGATCGTCTTTGCTTTTTCGTTTACTTTTACTCAAAATCCATTTATCCGCTTAGGTCCCATGCTGGGTTTTAGACTTTCAGAGTTGGAACATGGTTTCTGGCAAATTTAATTGTGAGTACGTAGCATTATACATTTTAGTTCTGGAACACTTAGGAATATTGATGGAAGAAGGAACTCGACGCTCGACGCTTAGGGCTTTAGTTCAAGAGAGCAAAGCCTTTCACCTAATATTATTCGGTTGTTTGTTATTTCTTAAGCCTCTCCACTCTAATCTCTCGGATTGAGTTGAAGATGGTGTGAATTTCACACTGTGAAATATAATGAAATGCCAACTATCCACACATCATTCTGTTTTCCAATTTACGTTGCAACGTCGCTTGAGACAAGATGTATTTATCATTGAATTCGATGAACCTAGCTGGCGAAAAACAATAGGGCATCATATCGTATTCCATTGCTTGAGTGTGTAACGTTTTATTTGCAGAGCTGAGAATTTCCTCTCAAAAGTTTGTTTACAATTTGCATTCTCGTGTTTGAGGTAAACTCCATTATCACGCCAGAGTCGATATCGTTAGTGTCCAAAAACTCTATTACGTAGCCGTTCATTTTCCTCTCAATTTATAAACGCCAAATGTCAAGAAAGTATCTGTTTTCGTCAAATATTTTTACAGCTGCACCCTAACAACAAAAAATGAAACACACAAGTCGAACGAATATAAAATAAAGTCATTTACATGGGATATTATGTTTTTGTAGTTTTGTTCTCATCATATTATTATAATATATATCGCGTTGAGTGAGTATCATCACCATTTTCTACTGCAATGGGACAAAATAACTGTGGAATAAAGTACATCCACATCACATCACTAAAAATGTTTTCATGCCATGCAATGCAACAGCTTACTCGCTTCTCTTGTTCTGCATACTTAATACCACTGTCCTGTTCAACTCCGGCAAGCTTGTCTGTCTGTCTGACACAAAGAGAAGCTGAGTAAGAGAGAGAAAAAAAATTGCAAATAGTAAAACGGAGCGGATGTGTTGCCACAGATGTTTCATTTGAGGCTCTGTGTTGTTGTTGATGTTTCGTTAATTGTGTTTGGTTTTTTGTTTGTAAAAAAAGGGTACACGCTAGAATAAGTTGAGAGTTGAGGAGGAGCGCTCATGATATCGAAATGTGGAAATACAATATGAGTTTTATGATATGATGATGCATTTTGCATCATTATCTGCTCCCTCAGTCAATGTGCAGACCTTTAGTTTATTTGAGCAACTGCGTTACAGTCGCAGCACTTTGCACATCATGTAAGAAGGCTCTGCTCTTGTAGCAGGTACAACGTAAAGATATGATTGGGGAATTGGAATATTGCACGCTAGTGGCTTCATATGACTTCATCACAGTATGTTACGCTAACCATGAGTGACGTGAAATTAAGTTCGACAAATAGTTTTTTTGGTTTAATTGAAACCGGTCGCAAGATGGAATTTATGGTATGAAATGTAAGATAGATAGATACACAATGGCGTGCTCTCCAATATGATATACATTTTTTGCTTGTCTATGGTTGCATACTAACTTCATATCAATTGTTGGGGGGTTACCGTCAAAGCAATTTAGTCTGCTATTTTTAGTGTTCAGATTGCCTGTAAAAGGGTAATAAAACTTTAGCCTTTGCTTTATTAGAACCAAAATAGCTCTTAGTTTTGTCAACAAAGCGTTATTCTACACAAAGATCGACAGCGTTTTAGATAATACGCTGTAACAAAATCATCAATATTTGTTAGGTCTAAAGTAGCTGGTCATAAAGATGGGAAGAAAATTAGTAATATAATTTCGTTCAAAACTTAATTGCTACAGCCCTACCGATAGAACAGCACTTCTCATCATGTTGCGGAGGTTGGTGTCCTACTTCACTGATTTTAATTGATCAGCCAGTTCTTGCTTAGAACTTCTCTGTACTTTTCACAAAGGCTTGGTCGTGTTGGACGACTCTCAAAGCTTCTTCCAAGTTTGCCTAATTACATTATTAATTTTACTCAGCGACGTAGTAGCTCTAGAGATGTTTGTGTTGCTACTTGTGTTACATGTCCAGTAACCCGTTTAAAATTGGGTAGATATAAGGAAACAATACAATGTAGGCAACTGGTTGTTTTGTTAGAGAGCATCAGTTTGGTTGAGCCAGTTGGCAACAAAACAGCGGACAGAAACCGCATCAATCCATAACATACATATTGAGTTTTTGATAGAGCCGGAAAGATGGAGAGTCTTTGTTTTCATACAATTTATAACAAGCTAGCGACCAACTTGCTGCATAAATATAGTACTAATTATGCTCTACATGACATGGTAAAGTAGTGTGCTGGTATGCTAGGTTAGGATATGGAGTGGAAGTAGTTTGTTGCATGTTTTTTGTTGTTATTGCTCCTTGTGTGTGTACAACTTGATTCTGAATCACTCTGCTCGTACTTCACGTTTTTAAAAAGTATTTAGGTACCTAGGCCAACTAACAAAAGCAAGTGGCTAGGCTAAAATGCTTATTCCATAATTTTCTATAATATACTCGCCTCTCTCTCTCTCTTTTTCTAAACCATCACCATTTTCATCATCCAATTTCTCTCCATCCAGTATCCATTCGTGTAAGTTATTATCTGCCAGTAGGTAGACACGGAGTTGTGTATGAGTATGATACATATATGATGGGTTTCCACCACTCGTTAAAAAACATATACACAAAGAAAGGCTTATGTGTATATATCAACGAGAGAAAAACTTAATTCATGAAAGAAGCAAGTAAAATTACAGTGTGATGATGGAAGATGCATATATGAACACTCTGAGAGGAGCTTATATAGACATTGTCAGAGACGAGAGAACATGATATGTATGATGGGTAAAACTGCACCACCAGAATACGCTTCAAACAACGACGTAGTAGTCAAAAGTTGCTCGGGACATAAAACAGAGTTGGGCACATACACTTTGAGCCTATAGTTGAGGTACATGCTATAAATTGGTTATAACAACATTTCTCTTGAATATAAGGAACAAGGCAGTTTCCTATATTCCAAGCTCATCACAACAGAATGGAAGTATCCCATCGGCATCGCATCGTACGATGTTATGTATGTACATTAAAACGTACTTGGTTTGGTTTGTCTACAGTAAAAACTGTTGGATATAATATATGATGTTCGTGAGCGAGAGAGAGCACACAACAACAAGGAGCAAAAAAAAATTTGAGATAGAGAAGCTCAAGCTTCTCCGCATCGGAGCTCAGTTGCTCCTCAAGAACTGCTTGGTTCGCATCAATTTTTGGCGTTGTAACGTCGTGCCTGTTTGGGTCGAGAGTCAACATCTGGTTGCTGCTGTTGTTGTTGTTGTTTTTTTTCTTTAAGTATAAAATTATCATCTGCACACTCCACATCTTCGGTGTGAGTTGCTAGCCCATTTTGTCGTTCTTCTCTTTTTTGTCATCTCATCATCTTGTGGGGTGAAGATACGACTTTGTTCGTGTTTGGCCTTACAGAAAAAAAATCCATTCCTCTTTCTCGTTTTTTTTTCCAAAAAGCGTAAAGAAAATTAAAAACTTCTTGTTGAGAGCAATAATAATTACTAATTAGTCAGTTAGTCGTATCAATAATAATATCTTTCTAGAAAAGACACAGCAGTTCAGTTTCCTACCATATCGAAAAGAATTCCAAGTCAACACAGTTGCGGATTCCGGTGAACTAATAGGTGGAAGCTAGTGCAAACAAAGACAAATCAAAAAACAAGTTCCAAATCACGACTCTGGCTTATATCTAAATGTTACTTTACTTTACTGTACTTAAAGTAAACTCTCAAGGTTCTCTTTTTGAATTGGAGTGAATCTGCAAACTATATATCCTATGTGTTCATTTTTATATAGTGAAAGACATCACAGCTTTTAATACCGACTGCCATTATTACTGTTTGCTAGTTAAGTCGATATATAAGTGTGAGGATAGAGAATCCAGGCTTGGACAAAGTATATATTTGTATGTACAATAGTATCAACAGTCTTCGTACTTTGAAAGATTAATTATTTTCGCTAGGTTTGTGAATATTATCTCTGAACGTTACCATTTATAAAAGTGTAGGCTTGAATTGTTGGTTATCCTGTTTGGAAAACAGTATTTTTTTGAATTTTGAAACGCGAAAACACATCGTCTTACCACAACACAGTGTACAAATATCGATTGGTGTTGTAAAGTCTTATCTTACCCTCCTTCCGTCTCCTTTATACCAACTCTTATCTCACGAGTGAATGAAAACAACGGAGTAACAACTGAGTAAGTATAAACTAATTATAAACTATGTGGCTATTAATTATCCCATGTAAATATTTGCACTCACAATCAATGCGGTTCGACGGATGACCGAATTATTTGTTTGCATAATATGTAACTTTTGCGGCGTCCGTCCATAGTGTAAATATACCATACCACCCAAGCGGAAGCATCATATCATAACATAACATAGCATACCAACAGCAAGGTCAAAGAAGGTGACAGGTCTCTGGATGTGAATTTTCATTGGATTTTGTATTCTTTTGAAAACTAAGATTATTTTGAATTGAGCATCAAGTTTTTTTTATAGGAAATTTAGTAGATCATAATTAAACTTAGTCGTTTTTGCGTACGTGCTAGCTTAGCTGGACCTAGCGCACCACACCACAAGCCCAGCAGCGGTCTATGGTATTTGCATGCATTGTGGGTTAGGATCGAAAACGGAACGACGCAGTTTCATTTCACATCCTCTGCCAATATAATAATATCCCATATGGTGTGGATGGGGATGTATGCATTTAACCACAACCACGGAGCTATTTTTTTTTCGTTTCGATTTACTATACAATGACGGTGTAAATCGGTACGGTGGTTTGGTTAGTTGAGGTTATAATGTCCATTGTATTATGTAGCATTGTGGTGGCATTTCTAATGATAGTAGTGCGTTCTGGCTAAAGGTGTGTCTCAAAATAGAGGGAGTATGTGGTGTTGTCATTTAGCTAACTAACTAAAAAATATACATTGTTACGGTTTACACTCTGCTCTTTCAATGTCAGAGGTGTTCATTCGGTACTATCTGGTCCCATCTTTGATGTGTGTGGATTTAATTGTGATTTGGTAACGGTTTGATAAATAGATAGGGGTAGTCATTTATGAAATACGTGCATCATCCATAGTATGCACAGACATTCACGTTTTTATGCTAATGCGATGTACGAAAACTGTTTTAACAAATATTCTAATTTAATGTAATATACTTAGCAGGGAAATTGTTGCCGGGTGTGTATGCTAATGCATAATGGGGTATAGATAGCCTAGCAAAGATAACATTTAAAAAAATAAGCCAACTTATCTCATAGTTTGGTGATATATTGGTAATTGGTATTCATAGCACACCAGAGTGCAGTTTCATATGGGAAATATTGCATAGCACAAATGTAGTCATTTACATTTTTTTCCGAGATGAGATGCTGCAGAGAAGAAAAAAATTGTACATTTATTTTGTGTTATGAGTGTTGTGTTGTGATGCGGTAAGCAATGGAGAACAGAGGTTGACCTTGACAACATTGTAGATAATGGAAACATGTGCATGAAAACTGATGCTACGCAAATAGTGTTAGTAGACACTATGCATAATTTTTATCTTAGTGTGAGTATGTGCATTTATTTAACGTGCTATTCATTTCGTGTGATTTCAGAAACGCCATATTTTTTAGCTGGAGAAGGAAGAGGTACGACTTGCGAATCTCGCAAGGACGACATCGGCTTAATCACTTGGATCATCGTTGTCAGTACGGAGTGCATTGCAGACAACTTGGAAACAAACAATTTTTTATCGCCAACTCACGTATTTTCATAACTTTCAAAAAACGGCTAACACCAGAACATTAGTTGCTCATCGATTCAAAACGGCGTCATCAAACATTTCGTAGCCCATTTCAAAGGTGGACGGACTCATGGTCAAACATTGATCGCTATTTTGGCAAAACTGCATTGTGGACAAGGCTGACAATTACTTGGATTACCTGGAATAGCTAGCTGTATCTCGCATCTGACGCATCTCGGGAGGCTTCATTTATTACATAAATTCCTATCAGTATCTATATTCTTCTCATACAAAAAAGTACAACTGTGCAAGATGGATTTCGGAGTCAAGCTTATGAATGGAATTGACAAGAAGGAGGAAGCCCCCATATTATTGAATGGGGACGTTGACGAGGACGTCGTTGAAGTCAACGGAATTGACGACGGCTCTAAGAGTCCAACTGACAAGACTTTGACGGATGCGTTCCCCTCCGATCGCATCAAGCGAAAGGCCAAGCGTCTTGTAAAACACCTTGTGAAGGATACCACCAACGGAAGCGGTCCAATCGTTACAGCGGCACGTCATATGAAGAACTCGCGAAAACCAAGGAATGGCTTTGGTCGTGGTCTTCCCAAGAAAGGTAAAATCAATCGCTAATACTACACTGTCTGTGATTTTATACACGTCATGTTTTAGTTACAGCCTAAATACAGCCTAGCATTCAATACATCTTGCGCACACGGTCAAATTCTTGCATAAATCCCATTCGTTTTACACGAGGCTCATCTTTTGGCTACCAATTCGACTGGCTGTTTACTGCATAACTTTCAAGAAAATAAACAGCCAGTCTGGATCACTGTACTTGTTTCAATAGACAAAGTGCGTTGTTGGTTGGTTGCCAGTCAACTCGTGAGTCATTGTGTGTTGAAGATTTTGAAAATATTCACGTCGGTTTTAAAACTTTAAAACTCTAAAATAGCTTCTTTTCCCCACCAAAATTGCAGGCAAACACCACAGAGCATGAAACCAATAAA